>JABSTQ010005104.1:0-90875 GCA_013358835.2 Ixodes persulcatus
AAAGTTAACAACGTTACTAACAACGTTACTAACACCGTTAATAACACCGTTAAGGGGGATTCAACCGCTCGTCACTCAATGGGCAAATTTCGCTACACAAACCTGAGTTTCAGGAATGCACGATAGTATTCATTCTTTTGGGGGTTACTTATGATAACGTAATGAAGGTTGTGCGGCTTTTAGATTTTTCTTTTAGAGCGCTGAAAATTTTTAATGAAATCCAGAAATATGACCGTTTTGACAGTTTTTAGCGCGTTTTGAGGCATTTTTGAAAATACAATTATTTAGAAGACAAACGTGACAAAACGCTTGGCCGTACGTACTAGGGGTGCCTCTAATCTTAATTTTAAGACCACGACGAGAAAACAAAATATTGTTGTATTTGCGTATTTGTGTAAATAAAATCACCCTGTTAATTTTATTTCCAACATGATAAACGAGATGGCGACACTAGTACTAAATGCCTCAAACCGGAGATTTTCTTGCTGTTGCTGTTGTTGTTTTTCTCTCGAGCTCGAATCCTACCGCGATGTCTCGTTGCTCGTGGATCGGTAGCACGTGTAGCGAAAGCTCACGCTGTAAAGCTCACTGATCGTGGATTCAATCCACCGCCTCTGCCCGTTTCAATCTGGATGAGCATCGTACCGGCGTGCTGTCATGTATCCAGTCTTGTACATGTCACTAAAAAAACGCAATCGATTACAATTACTATCACTCTTGGCTAAAAAGTATTCGATTATATTACTTGATTACTCGACAGCAAAAGTAATTGGACAAGAAGTAACCGCTACTTTTCTTATTACTTTATTGTGTGAAGACTTACATGTTTAACGCTCATAACAATGAACTACTTCGAACCTATATTTCACATTTTCAAAAGTATTGAAGAAGAAAAAACGGGTTCCCTCTTCGTGGTCGTTGCACTTTCACAATGCGGACACAAGCATAGAATTCGTTTGAAGAAGTTTAATGATTTGGGCGTTCGCCAGTTTGGGGGGGGGGGGGGAGGGGGGGGGGAGGGGGGGGGAGCGGAGGGGGTTCTAGATCTTGAGTGTTGCTCATTTTACTATTCATATGTGGATGAACTCGCATGTTATACAAAAGAGTAGCAGCTCCAGGATTTGAAACGGATCATGTGTAGTATCCATTAGCGGAAGAGCTCGCCCCGACCAGTTCTCAACTCGAAACCTTGCTTGTCACAAAGACTACGTAGGGGAAATAGGAAAATATTTGAACTGGCTTTGTTATATTTTGCATCCGCTTTAGACATTCTTCGGTTCTGGTTCTCCTACGGGCTGCGTGTAGGTACCGTAAGCAGGATTGTTTTTTTATATATTATTATTTATGTGTGTGTGTGCGTGAGGGGGCTAGTTTGAACGAAGGACTTACAAAGCTACATTCTGCTTCCTCAAACTTCGCCCTGAATGACCTTTGTCACGCACTGGGGCTTCCCTGGGGCTTCCCAGTCCTAGTCCCAGCGCGAAAAAAAAAAAACGAACATTCCACAGAAATTGTACATACAAAGGGGTTGACCTCGTTTCCTACAGCTCCGCAAAAATCATTCTTTTCTCTGTTCGAAAAAAGAAACAATCTTTTTTTTTTTTTATTTTAGAAAAAGGTGTGTGCAGGGGGTTAGAAGTAATTTTTATTACTTCAAAAAGTAATCAGATTACTCTTGTGATTACTGCCTAATCAAAGTAATCAACTGATTACAAAATTACCTCAAAAAGTATTCGATTACAAGTAATTTGATTACTTGTAGTGCGTACGGTACAAGTCTGTATGTATCACTATTGCGTGATGCACGTTTAAGATGTCAGACAAGCAGTGGTATACTGCACTGTCTTTCATCTCCAACGAAGACACCAGATGCCCTCAGAGATGACTAACTTCCCGCTGTATAAACATAGACACAACAGAATTACAATTGATGGCTCCGTTGGTCGGCACTTTTTGAACGTTGGAAAAAAAGTGTAGCTATACTCCGTTTCACCTTGTGCTGTACCGCAGCGAAGGCTAGAAGCTGGAGCTCATAGCGTTGGCAGCTGCCCTTGGTGCACGAGAGCTTGTGCCGCCGAGATGTGCCCTAGAGTTGTAAGAACTTGAGATTGGGCGAGTTGGTTATTCATGCTTGTCGACGTAGCGCACTCGAAAAACTGTCACTCAAGCATCCACACACCCAAAGAACACACCTCTCACACAGCGCTCACTGACAACTTTGTATTTCGTGTTTAACTTTGGCTTCTACTTCTGTTTGAGACGATTTGCAAAAAGAAAAAAGAAAAAGACGAAATATGAGCCAACAAAATTCCCGTCTAACGCTTAGGCTAATTTGCGGCTAAATAATTAATCTCTTTTCGTGATAATGTTATCGACGGCGTACTAACACATTTGTCCTCTAGTCGTATGATGTTATCGGCTTCGATGCGACACACCCACAATCGCGGTGTGTCGCACATTTCAACAACAGCACCGTGTTGGGCAAAAGTTTAAACCAACTAACAAGAGAAATCATCGAAGCCGATAACATCATACGACTAGAGGACAAATGTGTTAGTACGCCGTCGATAACATTATCACGAAAAGAGATTAATTATTTAGCCGCAAATTAGCCTAAGCGTTAGACGGTAATTTTTTGGCTCATATTTCGTCTTTTTCTTTTTTCTTTTTGCAAATCGTCTCAAACAGAAGTAGAAGCCAAAGTTAAACACGAAATACAAAGTTGTCAGTGAGCGCTGTGTGAGAGGTGTGTTCTTTGGGTGTGTGGATGCTTGAGTGACAGTTTTTCGAGTGCGCTACGTCGACAAGCGAGTGCCCTAGAGCAAGGAGCTCGCGCTTGTAGCCTTTCCTGCGGTACAACACAAGGTGAAACAAAGTGTAGTCATCAGCAGACTCCTAGCGAAGGCCTGATAAGGCTGTGAAGGCGATACTTTTGTTGATTCTATTTTTTTTGTGTGTGTGCTATGTTAGCGTGCGTGGTCAAACGCTTGCATACGCTACAAGCGTCGCTCGTAAGCACCCTAAGATCGTGCAGGGTTGAGCAGAGATATCATAGGGTGCCTCAATGTCCTTCTTTTTAGGGTGATGCCACCCTTTGTAGTTCCCGTTGCCGACAGCGCGCGCTCATGGGGAAAATACAAAGAAATCGACAAAAACAAAATGTCGCCATAGCACAGTAGGGGCCACTAACGCATGCAGGGACACGCTCTTTCACGCGCTTCTGAACAAAAAATAAAAAATAAACGTGTGGGACAAAATGGCGAGATGCCACCAGAGCCCACCACCCTAAGCAATGCGCACATGAAGGCACCCTAAGATATCCTAATATGTCCTTCTGCTTAGGGTGATGCCACCACCCTAAGCAATGCGCACATGAAGGCACCGTAAGATACCCTAAGATATCCTTCTGCTTAGGGTGATGCCACACTTTGTAGTATCCGATGCCGACAGCACGCGCTCACGGGTAAAATACAAATAAATCGACGAAAACAAAATGTCGGCATAGCACAGTCAGCGCAACAAACCCGTGCCGGAACACGCTCTTTCACGCGCTTATGAACAAAAAAAAAAAAAAAAAGTGTGGGACAAATTGGCCAGATGTCTCCACCCTAAGCAAAGCGCACATGAAGGCACCCTACTAATATGTATTTGGAAATAAAAAAAAAATAGTTGAATGAGTTGCAAAGAAGGCTAAATACTTATTCCGAACAACATTTATTTTATAAAACATTATTTCAGATATTCTCATTCTCTGCAGACCTTGTTTGGTGGCTAGTGGATATGAAAAACAAAAAAGAAGCATGAATTCTATTATTTTGAACAATTACAATATATTTTCTTATCCAACAAACAGGTGCTTACTCTGAGATGCAAATTGAATTTTGACGTTAACGTTTTGGCGCCCAAAACATTTTTTTTTTTTTTTTTGTAAATTTAACACTTTCCGTTTTGCGGATTACTAAGAAAACCAAACGGGCCATCAATAGGTAGAAAATACGTTTCTACCTAGGGTGAGGCGTACGTTTCTTTTTTTTTTTCTCTTCACCTTTCTAATTTTTAGGCATAATCAAATGCACCTCAAAATAACTTTAGTGTCTTTATAAGTAACCTCGGGAGTTCACTATGCTATTGTTTGTTACGAACACCTCTTTCAACAGTGATCTTACTATATGTCACGGTGGAACGAAGCGGTGCTACTTTACCTGTCTGGAAACAAATTAGGGTGTGTGTATGTTTATACAGCTTAGAAAAAAGTCTGCCTCAACGGGCGACTAGTCTCCCAGCTGTAGGTGATCAATTTAGCCAGTGCAGTACAACCGGTAGCCTGGGGTCTTTAACGTGCATCACGCAATAGTAATAATACACGACCGCACGCCGGTACGATGCTCATCTAGATCGAAACGGGCAGGGGTGGGGATTGAACCCAGGATCCCTGGGTTATAGACCTTTCCAAAAAAGGACACTTGGCAGGTTCCATTTTCAGTGTTCGTGCGTATGGCGCGTGATTTGCTCGCTTTCCGAAGCGACGAACGTGCGCGTTCTGGACTGTGATTTAACACGTGTGGACTGTGATTTTTGTAAACAGTGGAAACGTCTATACAGCGCGAGCTTTCGCTCCACGTGCTCCGAGCTGGTGTGCTCTAGCCCACTCGGCCACCGATCCTTTTTTTTTTTTTCTTTATTGCACTTGGCCACCGTTCCCTCTTTATCTGTCTGGACTCAAGACTTTCGATGTGTTTGCGTTTGTCTTGCAAGTGTTGTTAAATGCGCCAGTGCACGAGGCCCGTGTCTCGAGCGGCTCTTGGAAACAGTTGTCGGCGCAGTACTGAAATGAGCGGCCCTTGGAAGCGAATGGCAGAGGAGCACCCGCTCCTCGCACATGTCTTGCGCGTTTCCGCAACAATGGTTGGCGGTACTTGAAAGCGTGAATTTTATCAAATGAATTTAGTCTGCAGCTGTCGGCGCAGTACTGAAATGAGCGGCCCTTGGAAGCGAATGGCAGCGGAGCACCCGCTCCTCGCACGTGTCTTGCGCGTTTCCACAACAATGGTTCGCGGTACTTGAAAGCGTGATTTTTATCAAATGAATTTAGACTGCACTTGCCGGCAGCGCCTTCAACTTATGGAATTTACGAGGATAACTCGAGTGCAACATGGCTTTGTGTATTTGGGCGGTTCTTTTTCGCTGACAGGCAGACAGACTGAAAAAGTGTCTTTTCTTGCCATACCCGTTGCCAATCTTGTCAGCTGCTGTGCACTTGGCGCGCGATTGTGGACGAGTAGTAGAGCCGCGGCACTTGCTTGGACAGAACTCCTTGGTACAGTTTACGGGTGGGAAACGGTTGCTTCTTGTTGCTTTTGACCCGACGCGCAGAAGTGTGGACCTCTTCGACGAGGCCCACACCTGTGGACGTGCAGAAGTGTGGACCTCGCCACTAAATGAGCGATGCTTAGGGTCGGCACTCTGTTCCCCAATATTGCTGTGGGCGCCGCCATCTTGGTGCTTGTACAGAGCAGACGCAACTGCCGATCGTCATGATTCAAAAGTGCAACTTCTTCGGCATTTGATTTGATGTTAGGAAGCTCATGTAATATTGCTTTGCTCTGTCGCGAAGCGTTTAAACATTTGCGGAGAAAGTAAAAGCGTTTCCTGTGATTTCAGATAAATTTTCAGATAACAGGCAGCCATGATTTTAAGCCACAATATGGACAAGTGTTGTTACCCTGAAGCGTAGCTTATTTAGTGGCACTAGGGAAGATCATGGCGGAACAGCGCAGCACTGAGCTAGATTTCAGACGCCATGTTCTTCTATGTATAGTGCCACTAAATAAGCTACGCTTCAGAGTAACTACACTTGTTCTATATATTGTGGCTTAAAATCATGGTTGCCAATTATCTGAAGAAGACGTGCGTGCCTAGCACCGTCAACGATGCTAGGCACGCACGTCTTCTTTGCTATACAGGTTAGTCCTGCGTATCCTGCTTGGAATTATCGTAGCAATGGCAGAGATGTAAACAGTTGTTAATAGATTGTGTTCATGCTGTTGTAAACCTATTAGAACTTTGTGGTGATGTGGAAACAAACCCTGGCCCAACTGACACAAACCCTGCTCCATCAGACACACAGCTAATTTTACAGCTTATTACAGGTCAGCAAGAAATTGCGAAAGGAATACAGGAAGTTAAGGTTGCTCAGACAAGCATGGAACAAAAAATGTCATCTTTCGAAAAGCGTCTAGAAACATTTGAAACAACTCTGGGAACATTCAAAGAGTTAAAAGAGAAGATGGTTAGGTGCGAGACACAAACTTCTCAGTTGGAAAGGCATGTTATTTTTCTGCAAGGTAAAATAGACGACCTAGAGAACCGAGGCCGTATAAAACAACCTCATTATTCATGGCATGGAAGAACTGCCAGATGAATCTACAGAGAGCTTGCATGACCAACTGATTAATGGTGTGTTTCGAGATAGGCTTGGAATTTCGATAACATGGGTTGAACGATGCCACAGATTAGGAAGGAAGGTAGCAGATAAGACCCGGCCTGTCATCTTGAAACTGATCGATTTCCGAGAAAAGTTATCTGTATTAAAAAACTGCCGTAAACTGAAGGGTTCAGAAATATTTGTGACCGAGGACTTTTCGCTTAGGGTTCGTGAAATTCGTAGGCATCTTTGGGAGAGTACTGCTGTAAACAGAGCAAATAAAGAAAAAGTTAAACTGATCTACTATAAGGCAGTTGTAAACGGAAAGGCGTATACATGGGATGAGTCAACTAAAAGAGTGCTAGAACACCAACACGAAATCAGAGATTGACGTCGTGGCCCTACGCCGGAGGTTCTTGGAATTATAAATGTCAACTGTCGGAGTGTTGTAAATAAGGTGTTAGAGCTTGAGCATTTAATTTCCTTATATTGTCCGAAAATTGTAGTTTTAACTGAAACATGGCTGAATGAAAATATTTTTGACAGTGAATTTCTTCCGCCGAATTATAATGTTTTTCGCAAAGATAGAGACTGGAGAGGAGGGGGTGTTGCAGTCCTTTATGACAAATCTATTAAGCTTTTGAGAAGGGAGGATATTCCTGATGTGGAAGGAATCTTTTGTAAAGCACATTTTCATAACAATTCATATATGTTTCAGGCGGTATACAGACCTCCAAATGCACCTCTCTCTGTCTTACAGAATGTTAGAGACTATTTAGCAAAACATGTCCAGTCGAATACAAAAGTAATCCTGTGCGGAGATTTTAACCTACCTAATATCGATTGGCCTACTTTTTCGGCCGGTGCTGTTCACAGTATGCACAACCACGAACTTCTGGACATTGCCTTTACTTTTGATTTTTGTCAAGTTGTAAATGAATTTACTAGAGTACAAGGTGACTCGAAATCAATTTTAGATCTTGTGTTTGTGAATGGCGAAGTTGGAAATAATTATGAGTATGAAGTTGTTGATGGTATCTCAGACCACAGGGCCGTGCTTTTTTCGTTATCTAATATAAATATGCTCACAAAAGTGAAGGAGTCTACTGTTCTAAAGTTTGCACAAGCGGATGACGTTTCCGTTCTTGACTAGTTGGACTGTGAGTTTGATAAATTTCACAGCTTTTCTCTGTCTAGTGGTTGTAGTACCAATTCACTGTGGTTATATTTTAAAAACCTTGTTCAGAGCTGTATATCACGCTTTTTTCCTAGTAAAACTAAGAAGATTAACCCTCATAATCCATGGATATCGCGCGACTCGATACATTTGAAGCGCCAAATCAGTCGAGCAAGAAAATCGTATAGAAAGAATGGCTTCTTTGCGATCAAGAACAAAATATCAATATTGTCGGACAAATTAAAAACTCAAATGTATTCAGACAAGTACAAATACTTTAACGTTACACTTAGTCAATTTATTAGAACTTCTCCGGAAAAGTTTTGGAGACACATTAAGCCGTCCTCCCCCATCACTAATATGTTTATTAGTGACGGTCTGGTTATGAATGATAATACCGCAATTGCCAACTCATTTAATGATCACTTTAAGTCCGTTTTTACAGATGATAATGGAAGCATGCCAAGCTGTATAAAGCATGAACGTTTGCCTAGTATTTCAGATTTAGTTTTAAGTGAGAGTGGGATTTTGAATATGTTACTGAACCTAAACGAAAAGAAGTCTATGGGACCCGATTGCTTGCCAAATGCATTTTTTAGGCGGTACGCTGAGTGGATATCTAAGTATTTATTTATCATTTATAAAAAAATCTTTGTCTGAAGGCTCCCTCCCAAAGGACTGGAAAACAGCCAAAATTAGACCATTACATAAAACAGGGAACAAGCAACTCGTCGCCAACTATAGACCAATTTCGCTTACTTGTACGTCCTGTAAGCTACTCGAACATATTATTCATAACCATATTTTTGAATTTCTTGAAGAGAATGCCGTTCTTACACAAAAACAGCATGGTTTCAGGCGTGGTTATTCCACAACCTCACAGTTAGTAGAAATGACACATGACTTTGCATCCTCCATAAATAAAGGAAATCAGATTGATGTTATTTTTTTAGATTTTGCGAAGGCATTTGATAAGGTCTCGCATAACAAGTTAGCAACCAAATTACGCGAAATTTTTAAAAATGATCAACTTGTAAATTGGATCGTGGAATACCTTGCTTATAGACAGCAATACGCAGATTTTAACAATACTTCGTCGTATAAGGTGACTGTAGACTCGGGGGTTCCGCAAGGATCAGTTCTGGGACCTCTTTTATTTTTGTTATTCATTAATGACATTGTGAATAATATTTCTGTTAAACTGAGGTTGTATGCTGATGATTGTGTAGTTTATTACGAAGTAAATGATTCTAGTGATCAATATAGGTTAAACAAAGACTTAGATTTGATTGATAAATGGTGTAGCTCTTGGCAGATGTGCATAAATTATGAGAAAAGTGTATTTATGTCAGTAACTCACAAAAAGAAGCCCCTCCAGTTTAAATATAATGTAGGAAACCACAACCTAGTAGAGGTTTCAGAATATAAGTATCTAGGCATTTGGATAACCAACCGTCTCAGCTGGAATAAGCATATTGATTATGTTACTTCGAATACTCTTCGTAAACTCTTCTTTTTGAAAAGAACTCTAAAATACTCCACCTCTGACACGAGATTACTAGCTTATAAAACTATCATTCGGCCTATGTTAGAATACGGTAACGTCATATGGGACCCATTTACAAAATTAAATTTGACAAAACTAGAAAGAATTCAGAACAAAGCCACTAGGTTCATATTTAATTCATATGGGAGGACATCAGTACAAAATCTTGTCCAAAGAGCTGGCCTCCAGCCGATCACTGAAAGAAATCGGGTGTGCAGATTAAAATTTTTGTATCAGATTATTCATGGGTATTATAAAATTAATGTGCAAGATTATATAACTTTTTCACAGGGCTATTCTACGAGACAAAGACATAGTTTTTCCATAGTTCCATTCATGCCTCGTAATAATTGTTTTAAATATTCGTTTTTTCCACGGACCGTGGTGGAGTGGAACGAGCTTCCCCAAGAGACAATTGAGCAGGGATCTCTTGATTTGTTTGCCGCGCGTTTAGTATAATAATTTTTTTTCTGTCTGTTATTGTGTGGCAGAGGATGTGAGTGCCTGTACAGTTGACTTTGTGTATTGTGTTTCATTATGCTTGTACCCCACCTGCTATGATCTCCATGTGAGATTAGCAGTATTACTAAATAAATAAAATAAATAAATAACTGAAATCGCAGGAAACGCTTTTCCGTCCTCCACAAATGTTTAAACAGTTCGCGACAGAGCACAGCAATTTTATATGAGCTTCCTAACACCGAATCTAATGCTGAGGAAGTCGCACTTTTGAATCATGACGATCGGCAGTTGCGTCTACTCTGCACAAGCACCAATAAAATGCCGGCGCCCACAGCAATGTTGGCGAACAGAGTGCCGATACTCTAAGCGCAGCTCATTTGGTGGCTCTAGTTCTTGCCAGAAGTGGCGCACGGCACGTGTCTCTAGCATTTCCACAAAAGTGATTGGCGCCACTTTTCCCAGGATAGATGGGCTTTACTCCAACTGCCACTTTTTTTTTGTTTTTTTTTTTGTTTTCTAGCTTTAAATTAAAGGGATTATCCGGTCAAATTTTGTATTCGAGAAAACAATTGAAAATCATTGTTGTTGCCTCGAGACGCATCGTACGTGCAATATCTGAATTTTATATGCCCCCCTGCGTGAGTAATTGAATTTATACTGCTCTAATCCCATTCTAGCGTAAACGCTGCTTTCGCTGGCAACGGTGAAGCTCTGACGTCACCAAACACAAAGCGATCACTTTTGTGTCGTCGTTTGCCTGCGAGTGAACGCCTCAGCGTGCTTCGTTTTTGTTGTTGTGCTCGACTTGTTTCGTGGTTGGGTGATATTTTTGTTGCGCGGTTGGGTGCCACAACCACCGGGCAGCACATGCGAGCCAAGACATGATGTTCCACACTTTTCCGCGAGACGTGCAGTGACGAGCGAAGTTTATCGTCGCCGTGCGCAAGGACTGGGTTAACGTCAAGATCGAGATCCCGCTTATGCAGCAATCATCTCACAGAAGAGAGCTACGAGCTGAGCTCCATGCGGGCAGAAGGCTCGTAAGCTGAGGTGTGATGCTGTGCCAACGATATTAAACTACGTCCATCCACTCCTCGCCCAAATCGGATCAATCAATTTGATTCTGCAGCGAAACCGAAACCAACAGCTAGGCCATCTAGAAACGATACCAGAAGTTGTATTTAGCACGCGTGCAGCCAGATTCTGTTTGACCCGCGTGTGAAAATGGAGCGTGACTACGATTCACCAAGCTCGTCCAAATCAAGTGACGACATGCATTTGAACGATTCGCAGTTTGCCTTCTACCCGCGGACATCGCCTCTGAGGGAACGACCCGCAGCCTCATCACCGATCCAGTGGATCCGCCGAGATGTGTACCCAGATACTGCTTCGTGTATACCTAGTTGCCGCTTCAGAGGCGAAATCTGCACCCTTTGCTTTGCAAGCGCCCCTAGTACGATCGGTGGCCGTCGCAGTTGAGTTTGCGCGAAACGGCATACGTTTGCTCGAAGCTTATGGCTGTCTGCGAGTAATTTCCTGCTAAAAGTCGTGACTTTTTTTGCACATGCTTGAGAAAGGCATTAAAAGAACCTTATTTCAGTAGGGTAGAGCCTAGAAGACTATATAATTTGAAACAAAATACAAGACATCCATCGACCAACGCTTGTTATCCCGACCATCCGACAAACCTTTGCGTTCTGCGACGTCACGCAGCACCTACGGATATCAGCCATTGACACTGGCGAAATTCGGGGTGCAGTTTCGTACATAGGCTCATGAAATGTTTAATTAATAACGGGAGATCATATATCAAAATAAAAATAACGTTTGTCTACATGAAGGCTCCCTCGACGTAACGAGCGCAAGAACTTAAGTACTTCCGGTTTCGACCGGACAATCCCTTTAAGCTAATTTTTTTTTTTTTTTTTTTTTTGCTAAACAACATTTGCGTGTTGTTTGCCGCGGCCGTTTGGTGGTCCAAACGGCCGCAACGCCGCACCTTGCGCTTTCGATAATTTCAAAAGTGGATGGAACTTTGAATTCATTCGGAAATCAGAGCTTATTCTACGTTTTGTAAGCCACTGCAATCTACGTATGTACTGGCTCGTATCTCGCGCCGCCTGTTGGCAGCTTCCTGCCGCGGCGGACGCAGAGCGAAGAAGATCTAGCTCGAGCTCGGCGGCGAACAGCCGGTGGTCCGAGCCCACCCCGAGCGCCCGACCTGCATGCGCAGCTGCGAACATGCAACTCGTTTGTTCCGGAAAAATTCTGCGCCATCTATGAGGAAAAGGGTACAAATAAATAGCGGTTGAATCCCCCTTAATAACGATCCGCGATGATCCGCATCACCCCATGGTTCCCCTCAGGAAGATGGTGTAATTTTTTTTACTCCATTCCATTCTATACTTTGTTTCACCTTATGTGCGAGCGAAGGCAAAACTGGAAGCGCGAGAAAGGAAGCTTCGTGCGTTCAGGCTTTGCTCGAGCGCGCGAGCTGGGGAGAAATAGGGTGCCTCAATGCCCTTCTGTTTAGGGTGATGCCATCGTTTGTAGTACCCGATGCCGACAGCACGCGCTCACAGGGAAAATACAAAGAAATCGCAGGAAACAAAATGTCGCCGTAGCACAGTCAGCGCCACGAGCGCGTGCAGGGACACGCCCTTTCACGCGCTTCAGAACAAAAAATAAAAATAAGCGTTCGAAACAAAATGGCCAGATGTCATCACCCCAAGCAAAGCGCACATGAAGGCACCCTAGGGAGAAATGCAAAAAAGCGCTGGTCTCGCGCTTCTAGCTTTGGCTTCGCTCGCAGATAAAGTGAAACGAAGTATAAGTGCCAGCGTAGCAGAGGCTACAAGAGCGAGCTGCGAGCTTTCAGCGTTCCTGCCAAGCACGCGGGCTCGTGCAGTACGAGCACCGTTCAGGAGGACGCGCTTTTACGAGTAGCTTTGACTTCGCTGTCACGTAAAGTGAAATATACGTGCTCGCGGAAGCTGTGAAAGAAAGCAAAGATGAAAGGAATGTTTAATGGGACGCTGCGCTGCATAATTCTGTCCTTTTTTTACTTTTTTAGTCGTTTTGTTATAGCACATCTACAGATGCTGACAGCTGCTTGTATTCGAACGTGGCACGTGCAAAATCGAACGTTACAGCGCCACACGGATGATGCAGCCAGCATAACCTGGTCGCGTCTTGCGTAAATCTTCCGGACGCGCTCGCGCCCCCTGCCCGAGAGCAACGCGTCTATTATGTTGTGGCTTACGGCAAGAAGACAGGACAAGGTGCAGCCTAGAGCCACTAAATAAGCTGCGCTTAGAGTATCGGCACTCCGTCCCCCGACATTGTTGTGGGCGCCGCCATTTTGGCTCGTATGCAGAGCAGACGCAACTGCCGATCGTCATGATTCAAAAGTGCCACTTCCTCAGCATTAGATTCAGTGTTGGGAAGGTCATGTAATATTGCTTTGCTCTGTCCGGAACTGTTTAAACATTTGTGGAGAACGGAAAAGCGTTTCCTGTGATTTCAGATAAAACTTCAAATAACTGGCAACCATGATTAAGTGTCGTTACTCTGAAGCGTAGCTTATTTAGTAGCACTAGTGCAGCCGATGTAGCTTCCAGAGCCGAACGTTTTTATATCTCGTGCTCTCGTTCCGTCTCGCACATCGCAGGCGCGCGCTCACTTCTTTGCCCGCCGCCTCGCGCTAGTTATAATTGAACAATGCTCAAACACAACAGTAAGATCCTCTTTCCAAATGGCCCCGTAAATTTTAATTTTTATTCATAGCATTTCAGCATGCCGCGAAGCTGTGTGACCGTTAATTGCACCGAAAGATAAAGCAAAAGTAGCGGAGCGGGTTTCCACAAGTTCCCGGCAGACTCTGAAAAGCACAGAAGGTGGATAATATCCGTGGATCGAAAAGAATGGTCGCCTCGCGCGAACGACCGTTTGCGCGGCAAGAACTTTCTTGAAGGCAAGTGCGGCTTCCATTTCAATCTCCATCCCGAGGCTCGTGCAGTTAGACCGTCGTCTGATCGAGACCACCCGGATTTTGTTCCCACGGTGTTCGCGCACAAAGCAGCGGCCAAGCGCTCGTCGGAGGCTCGCTACGCCCGTGCTACCAAGCAGAAGAGGATCGGTGACAGAACGGCAGTGTTGTGGGCGTTACTGAAAAAAAGTAACGAAATACGTTACTCGCTACTTGCAAATAAAAGAAACGCGTTACCACGCTACGTTACCTAAAATTAAAAGGAACGCGTTACCACTACCGATAAAAAGTAACGCACGTTAATCTTGCATTACTTTTTAAATTATCATTTAACACGTTTTACTGTTTTGACGATACATGTATGCACTAGCTTATATATCAAGAAACATTATGTTTATGCAGCAACTGAACATAATTACTTTATCTCTTTTTACGGTTTCACCTAATACTTACGAGAAAAAAACGCAGAGAAAAACGCAGAAAACTCAGCAATTCACATGGTTCGACGACCTAAAAACACGGAAAAAATTAAAGTGTAATTTACTCAAGACTTGGTAAGTAGTAACGAGTAACGTAACTACGTTACTTGAAATAGTAACGTAAGTACGCTACCCGTTACTGTGTCGAAAAAGTAACGAGTACGTTACTAAAAAAGTAGGGCGTCCCTGGTAACGCCGTTACTTGTAACGTGTTACCGCAAAGACTGCAGAACGGACAAATTCGTTACTGCTTGTCATGCCTTGTGGTCATGAGGGTAGGAAAAATATCATACCTTGGCTTGAAGACGCTGTGTGTATTTAATCAATAAATACACTTCCGCAGACCCACAATCTGCTGATCCCGCCGGCAGTGCGGAAACCGACTCGAAGTAATCGTAGGCCTCGAGAGACTTGTACGCTTGCACCGTGTCGGCCATGAGCTGGCTTGGCGAAAAAACTAAATGAACGCCGACGTGAGCCATCGACTTCGGTGGCAGAAACTTCACGTCAGAAGTCCAGCAGGCCTAGTTTGCGGCGTACGGATCCTCGAAGACAACGCTGTCCAGGCACTGTGTGTTTGATACCGCTGCCGATTAGGCTCGGGTAGCGAGCTTAAATAGTCGGGCATAGCATACGACATTCGTTGTCAGGAAATACGACGCACAAATAAAGCTAGGAGCGTCCCTACAACGTCAACAACGAGCGCACGCCACACAACGCAATGGCGAAAACACGGAGAGCCGGGCCGCTTTTGCCCACATAGCTTCCGCGCATGCGCAGCCTTCCGGCCGTGTTGGTAAACAGAGCCGCTCCACGTGTCGGTCTATAGGCAACTGCATAAGTCAGGCTTCACTACAGTTTGGAAGCAATTCAAAAAGCTTTCTAAAAACCTAATTTTTATATTTTTTGGTTTGCCATTTAGGTTGTTTGAAGTGCGACCTGCTTGTGATTTTCCAAAAACCTGTACGTGTATTGGCCCAACAAAAGGCTCTGGGCCCAACTACCGTTTCATTGTTTTTTGTTTGTTTTTTTTGTTTTTTTTGTGGAGAGGGAGTGTTATGATTCAGAAGTATGAACTGTGTTTAGATCAGTAGGGGAAGAGATTCTTTTGTTCAAGTTTGAAGGTGGATGTTGCCTTATCGCGTCGACCTGTAAAGGTTGTCAACGTTCTTGCACTGTGTGATGAAGACTGTGGCGCTTGAACTGTATAGACTTCGTCCTTTTGTGTTGGTGCAGATGACCTTGAGATTGAGACTATATAAGGAGGTGGACTAAATAAACGAGTTAGCTGAGTTTGAGACGTCGTCCTGTCTATTTTCTGTCCCTTCTACGTTTTGATATTTCTTCTCTACCCTAGTCTCAGGCTAATTCAACATGGTAAATATATTGTGTCTGCAAATAAGGCATGCAACTGTGTTTTGAGACAGTGCGGTGTTTGTCCTTTTCTTTAGTTGTGTTTGTCCTTTTTTTTTTTTTTTAGTGTCCCCTAGCCTCTGGGGTTTTCCAGTATGAAGGTTAGGGTTAAATGTTCTCGGTGAATACCAATAAACCTAGAAAATTAACTTCCGAGCCGACTTTATTAAAATCGGGAAAAACCGACAAGCTATGATTTGGAGCTGTCCTTGTATAAGAAAAAATCAGAGCTTCCCGGAAGAAAGCTTAATCTAGGTTGTCGAGGGCAGGCGCTGGCGTAGGGTTGAGGTGGCGGTGTACCAAGGAGGATAGAAGGGTAGGAGAGGGCATGCTGTGAGCCGCGTAGCATCCACAAGCCATGCTCCCTTGACGCCTCGCCTCTTTCTCATTTTCCTCCTTACTCTCCTCACTTATCAGCCCAACATGACCACATCACGTGACCGTAGCTAGCCTTCGATCTAATAAAACCTACCGGACGGAGCGCGCGCAAGCCTGCAAGGAATCCTTCTACAATCAACCATCCATCTCGCACGTGACATGTCACGCGCACTAATCGCCAGAGAGATCTACGGTCACGTTGGGCACAATATCGTTTAAACTTTTTATGACTAGGCTTCACCAATATTGTAACGTGCAACCACCTAGTACTTATAACTTCCTTGCGGTGGACCCTATGGAGAGAGCCAATATCTGCGGTACGGAGGAGCGCTGCAGAACCCATGCAAATAAAAATGTCCACAAACCAGGTTGCATATCTATGTGACTCAGTTTTATTTATTATTTTGAACAAAGGAAGCATTTGTACCTCAACATTCAGCGAATACGACATAAAACTGCCGACACAGCCTCGAGCCGCGTTGAAATCGAAACCACACACATAACAAAAAAGTAACTAACGCAGAGCCGTATATGGGGAGAGTTTGGTCAGTCTATGATCTCGCCGCCGGAACGCTCTCCTCCCGAGCGAGCCAATCAGCACGCGGCGCAGAGCGAGAGACATGAGCGCATGCGCGTGAACTCTCGGCTGTTCCCAGCTGAGTGGGGAGGGCCGCCATTTTCATTCATTCTCCCGGCGGAACAGTGGCGTAGCCAGGATTTTATTTCGACAGGGGTTCAAAGGCATTATCCCCCCCCCCCCTCCCCCCCAATGACGAAGCAGGGTGAA
This sequence comes from Ixodes persulcatus, assembly GCA_013358835.2. Taxonomy (NCBI): domain Eukaryota; kingdom Metazoa; phylum Arthropoda; class Arachnida; order Ixodida; family Ixodidae; genus Ixodes; species Ixodes persulcatus. The sequence continues at coordinate 16,655 of JABSTQ010005104.1, forward strand.
CTCGGCGCTACGGACGCTCACGCAAAGATTAGGGAGGCGCCGTTAAGATAAAACAGGTGAAGCTGCATTTGTTATTTTTTAAAACGTTGCAGGCTTCATTTGCGCTCCCCAGCTGTTCTAGTGTCGTCGTAGTTGCGGCCCACCAACTTTAAAGGCTTCTTTATCGCGCACAGCTCCTTCCGCTTTTTGAGGTAGCACTGCATTACCAACGCGTGCCAGCCAGACAAAACAAAAGGATAGCTATTGTGTCACAAAAGATTAAACAGCAACACAGACACAAAAAAAAATATTGGACGCAGGAAAATTAGAGCAAACGTCCACCCACAAACACTAGGCCATATTCCAAGCCCCAATTAAAATGGCCGAGACAGCGGAAGTTGAAATTCAGATGCCGCGAGTAACAAGTCAGCAACGTCACCGCTCTAACATTCCCGCTGGAAGCACGGAAGAGCATTTTAAGCGCTCCTTGTTCCTTCCTTTCATGGATTACCTGATCACAAAGTTAGATGGGAGATTTAAAAAGCTAAAGGCACCGGCTCTCGGCGCTGTATGCTCGTTCGTTGGCGGCAGTTGGCGTCGCGACCGCTTGCGCCATCTCTTGTCTCCCGTGCGAAACGGCGCCGTATTGTTTGAAGACCGGTGGCGTCGCTGCGTTTCCATACGCCTTTCTCTTTCTTTACTTTTTCCTCAGGTAAGTTCGCTCTTCGCAAATTTTACAAAAAAAAAATGCACCATTTGTGGGCAACGCTGCACAAAGTCGTAGCGCGATAGGTTAAGAAACCGAATTTTGCAGTCGATTTAAAGAAGCAACGGTGAGGGTGCAGGCTAGCTGGTGTAAATTGAGCATAGTTGTAAACCCGAGACTGGGGATACGGACAAGGCACAAAACATAGAACGACACGGACGAAGTTCGTCCCTGTCGTTCTATGTTTTGTCCCTTGTCCGTATCCCCAGTCTCGGGTTTACAACTATGCTCGATTTAAAGAGCCTGGCCTCTCCTTGAATCACCCAGTAGATTACTTCGATCGCGAAGGGGTCTTACCCGGTTTGGGTCGGCCGGGTGAATAAGCAGGGATTTAGTCGAAACGACTCCGGAAGCCAGCCACCACTTCTTCCTGCCAGTTATTTTGAGGAAATGTTCGTTTACTGGTTTACAAGATAAAAAGAAAAAGAATCAACTCGGAACTAATAAGAGACCAACATTCACAAAACACATTGGAACCAAGAGGATGCACGGAGTTGCTTTCACTGAAGTGTTCACTACACACGCGAGGGGTTCTCGCATTTCGCTTTCTTTTTTTCAATCTTATGAGATCTTCCTTTCTTAGTTTTATTTTGTCCAAATCATAATAAAAAATACACCTTATTCGCCGTGGTATAGACGCTGTAGTGCGACAAAGCGCTGGATATTCAATTTCTCTCGTTTAGCTTTTTGTACAGGATAGAAAACAGCACACACCATCCGACCACTTCGACACTTCAGCTCCAAAAGTGTTTGTTGGCACGACTACGCGTGCCACAAGCGGTTTAAAGCTCTGGTAAAATGTCCTACTACAAATATCACTTCACCAAATAAACACAACGCGTGAAACAGGCTTTGCCGCGCATTACCGAAACAGCGCATGAAGTGAGCTGACGAGTCGAGGGATCCAAGAACTGCGCGGTCTGTCCCAGTCTGTCCTACCCGTGACGTCACAAACGATGATGATGATAGCTAGAGAAGCGCCCCCTGTAGTTTGCGCAAACCGCCAATTCACCGTCTCTTCGAGATCCTATAGTGACTCTGTGCGTCACTACGACGGTTGGAAATGTATACCTGAGAGCGTCCACTTCGAATGAGCGACTGCTCGACCTAGCGCTTTTGAACGTTCACCGCGACATCTAAGTTCAAGTGGAGGACGTCCTGGATATTCTTTATCATGAAAGCCGGCGGCTGCATCTTAATGTGTAGGCGCTTGGCATATATGAGATGATCAAGAGAGCCTGTAGATTGCTTTCTGAAATAACTAGTCACACTTACATTTTTATTCGTGGTAATTTCTATTCTAAAGCACGTAATTCTGATCAGTACTCAAGGTATTCATGAGCGCAGCGCCACCCGTTGCTTACAGTGCAGTTGTTGTTATAAATCATTTAACACATCACTGACATTGTTTTATATTATAACCATGTGTTCGTTTTATTATGTTCACTTTCGTTTGATTGAACCGTGTATTTTAGTGAGGATAGTTTGTTATACTTGGCCTTGAAATTGCCATCCTTCACCCCACAAATGTTTCGAAATATCCGTTCTCTATATATCTGAGATCAAGTTCCGCATCTCATCAAATAAGCATGAATGTAGAAATATTGCCTATTTTATTTATGTGAGCATTCTCTACCTCACAAACACTTTTCCCGAAAGCATATAAGTATAGTCCGCACTCCCCCTTTGTTCCATGCCCCGTGCAAAGCCGACTGCGTGAGCCCGCGGAAGGGGGGGGGGGGGGGGGGGGTTCCACCTCCCCCCCCCCCCCCCTCCCTACCCCTTGCCTACGCCACTGCGGCGGAATGCATGGGATCGGCATTTAAATCTCGATTATTTCCTTTTATATCGCTGGCTCTGGCAAGAAAAGGATGTGCTGTTATTCCTCGGTCGGTTAAAAAGCTAATAATTGAAGTTTTCTCGACGTATGGCCACAAACTTTTATTCAGGCGAAAAAGAAGTCGGTCCGTAGCAGATGACGCGTAGCCTCAGCAGTACTCTTCTCCGACCAGTCTCCGACAGCATTCCGAAAAAATGGCGGTCGTCTCCTGCTCCTTTCTTTCTCTCTCGCTCCTTCGGCGCTCTCCTCCCTTTCATTTACTTTTCTCCTCTCCGGCGCCTTCGTCGCCACACCCACTGGCCAAACTCTTCCAATATACGGCTTTGAAGTTTGAATTAACGTAGGGAGGCTCAAGTGAGGGTGGGTGCAACTGCTAGATCGGGGATCACGGGACATGGACGCCATTTAATTGCTAAATTTTGCTGGGCGTCTACGGGGCAAAGGGCCGTTTTATTTCTTAACTCAGGTCATAAGAGCCCATTAAGGTGCTTGAATAATTTACACAAGGTATAATTGATTACCTTTCCATAGCCACCAGTTTTGTTGCGATAGGTTAAGTATTTTTTTAACGCGAAAAATGGTAATTTCCGCCATCTTCGAGGTTTCTGCTTGTCTGGCAACCCTGCTTTCTCCTCTCGACGTTTGCAATTCTCGGAGCGAGAAGGAAGCGAGAGAGGCTGACCCAAGGCGTTCGTTGCTTGCAATGGGAGGCGAGAGGAGGAAAGGCGCACGGAGCAACAGAGTTTCAACAGAGCGGGCGTCTTCTCTCGTGCAGGCAACATTGGCGCATATCCTTTCCCGCATCCTCTCCCTCAGGCGCCGCCATTAAATTGCAAACGCTCTCCAGGTTTTGAGTAGCTTCCGTCCGAGCGCAGCCAAAGGCTGAGGGACGGTTCGCAACTTCGAGAAGGGCATTCCTACGCACTACAAAGTAGTCCGCAAGAGTAATCTTTCTAAAATAACTGGGTTGTGCGTAAACATTGCACAATATTCCAGATGTATACTGCTGAGAATGATTTGCCACTAAAGGAATTAAACATGTGAAGTTTATGTTTTTATTAATATGCATGTGGTTTGGTCAAAACACGTACCTTTGCTGGCAACACGGCTGCTGCGCTCGGTTTTTCTGTGTGATTTCGTTCCCGTAATGGCCGAATCACGTGCTTCGCTGGTTTCCTGACCGAGTCGCTTCAAAACGTCCTTTCGCAAAGGCACGTTTGGGCGTCAGGCGCGAGAGGTCGTGATAAATGTCTACTTTCAAATTCGGCAGGAGACTCCGGCCGCGTCGTACCGCGAATGCGTTGTAAACACGAAAAGCGTCCGGACCACTACAATTCACTGATAGGCGGCGAAATCAGGGCACCCCTTTTCCTGCCGATTACATCTAACGCCGAGAAGCTGGTGGAAAGGACTGCGCCTTGAGCCCTGGTATATGCAGACATTACAAGGAAACATTGCACCTGTGCATTAATTGCATCTTAATCACGGCCGGGTCATAGGGCACCTTGCAATGTGTACAGGGTGTCACAAAAGAAAATTTACACGGTCTTTTTTACCGCAAAAATAAACTAGGCATCGCCAAACGCTCATTCTCCGCCCAAAGGTAGCGCTAGAGGTCACAACCAGATGCCAAAGTTTCAGCCCTATCCGATAACTTAATCAAAAGTTATAAGTGATTTTCTGAAAATTTCAATGGGAAAATGGCGGCCGACGGAGTTTTCGAACACATGGGGCTATGGCACCAGAAACCGAAAACGGGCAAAAATGGGCTCCATTTTCCCATTGAAATTTTCAGAAAATCACTTATAACTATTGATTAAGTTATCGGATCGGGCTGAAACTTTGGCATCTGGTTGTGACCTCTAGCTCTACCTTTCGGCGGAGAATGAGCGTTCGGCGATGCCTAGTTTATTTTTGCGGTAAAAAAGACCGTGGACATTTTCTTTTGTGACACCCTGTACTTACATCTCGAAAGTATGCCGAACAGGTGGAAAGCTCGGACACAGACGCCAGCGGCCAGCCTACGTACTGACATCCCCTGTGACTAAACTTCAGAGCGTTAAAGGGCACTTTTTAAACCTGTAGCAGACAATACCGTTGATACACCCGTAGCAGACGAAATACTCGGCGAGCGCGGGCGGCGCGGACGACCAGCAGCGCAGCGGAGTGATACAAAAGTGCAGGCGAGATCGCGTGACCTATTGCCGGCGTGTGATTGGCTTCGGCCACACGTAGTTTTGGCTGCGCTCGGACGGAAGCTGAAACGAAGGATAGAGCCTCCCTAAATTAACGCGCATGCAGGAGCGCCCTCTATGAGCCAGTCAGCCAATACCTCCTAGAGGTATTGAGTCAGCTATCTACTCAAATACTGTTAGTATTAAATATTCTTCCTAGGTGGCGCAAGCTTTCGCCCAAGTTAAAGGCTTCAGTTGAATGCATTTGTCCATTGCGTATATTGATACAAACAAATACACTCAGAATTACTGTACTCAGAATACACTATTCTTTGTCAGAGCCGTATATGTAGAAAGTTTGGCCATTCGTTGGGAAGTATAGGAGACAAATGAGGAGGCGCCATTGGCCGAAAGCGGGCTGGGCCATAGCTGGGCGTGTTCCAGGGCGTCAGAAATTCGAATGTGACCAACCAGAAGCCGGAAATAATACCCTGGCGGTGGTCGCGAGAAACAAACCTGATAACTGCATTGGAGTAACTCTCGATGACTGAAAATATGGTACACGTGATTTTTCAACCATGCTCATCCAAAATGATGGTAGAAGAGTGCGACTAGCGGAACGATCGACATAATCCGTACGCCAAGCGCCGAGGGCCGGGAATCTGCCGTCCGAGCGGTCACACTCTGTCCGAGCAAAAGAGTTGAGCGGCGCGTTCATTTCTTACATCTTTCTGCATGATCATGATCAAAACAATACGTGCACCCTATTTTCAACCACAAAAAGTTACTACACTTCACTTTTAAGCGCTTATTAAAGCATACAAGAACATATACCTTTGATCAGAACTGTTTCTTGCTACCACTGCTAGGGGATTCTTTTCGGCTTCTGGTTGGTCAAGAGAGCATGCCAAGCCCTCTTTCCGAGTCTGCCGCACGCCCTGGCTTTGCCCGCGCCTCCCATTGACCAAACTCTCTACACAGAAACAGAGACATACAGCGGTGTGTATGTCTCTGTTTCTGTTTCTCCCTGTCTGTGTTTTGTCCCTATCGTCTAGCTGACCGTTTAATTTCGAAGTATGTACCAACTAGCTCAACTTCAGCCTGTTATTCTCTACATATACGGCTCTCAGAGCCGTATATTAGGAGAGCAAAGGCCGCCGCCAGCGCCGAATATTCCCCCCACGCTTAGAGCGTAAACTAAATTTGTGACACAGCGTCGACCAATCAGGAGACCTCTACTCCATCTCACAAATGTCGACAGTGAAGACAAAGGCACAGGCGCGTGAGCCTAGCTCAGCGAAACGCTATTGTTTGTACGAGACCTCGTGCATATGAGGTACTTTCCAAAGCCACGCGCTCGTGCCCATGCCTTTGTCTGCACTGCTAGAACAGCGTCCTGAGACTGGCTGAAAGAAAGCAGTGCAAAGGGTGGGGTGCGCGAGCGTCTTGAGACGCGGAGTTCCGCTTGGCACGGCTCAAATTATACTTCGTTTCACTTTACCTGCGAGCGAAGCCAAAGCTAGAAGCGCGAGACCATCGCTTTTTGCATTTCTCCCCAGCTCGCGCGCTCGAGCAAAGCCTGAACGCACGGAGCTTCCGTGCTCGCGCTTCCAGTTTTGCCTTCACTCGCACAACAAATTTAGAGCACGCGACCACCGCTAGGGGCTGTTTCGCGGCCTGTGGTTGGCCCGAGATGCTCGCCTATTCAAACCAATGTATGGCCAAACTCTCTCAATAAACGGCTCTGACGGCTCTGTTCTTCGTCTATCCATCTAGCACGTTCCACTTCTGGTCTGGCAAAATTGAACGTGCGCAACTTGCCGATGTTTCATCATGTGCGCGGTTGAGCAGTCGCTGTTCAAGCGGGTCCTGACCTTCGTCGCTGACCACCTGACGTCGGTCGAGTCTCTGGCGAACATCCCTGAGCTGATTGACGAGCAGATCCTCGTGTGCGCCCTCCGGAGGCGAGCGTTCCAGGAGCCCGCGCGGTCAGACCGCTGCCTCGAGCTCTTCGCGTCGGTGTACCACGGCGCCGTGCTCCGGTCCCTGTGCCTGCGCGACTGCCTGCTCGTCATCAACGAGTACACAGAGCCCATCGTGACGCTGTCCAGGCACCTGGTCCACCTGGACCTCGGCTGCTGCCACCTGGGCGACGGCCACGAGATGGTCGCCGCCATCGCCCAGTTCGTCTCGTGAGCGCTCAAGGCCTGCGCGTTACGTCATCACTAGTGGACCTCCGACCCGCCTCTAGCGGCAAGCAAGCTGAAGCTCGACGAGAGTACGACGCAAAGCGGCAGACGCGTGCGTCTTGGCGCCGCCGTATGCTAGTGTACCGCTTGTTGTGAGACGCTGCGAGACGCCCTGGCGGCGACGCTGACACAAGCTAGACGCCGTTGCGTGGATACACTATTGATGACGTTGGGGGGGGGGGGGAAGGCACTGGCCGTGTCGTCTATAGTATGTTACAGCTCAGGAAGGTAGGGCGAGGGAAAGGAAGGTTTGGGAGGAACAAGCAGACAGAACGCTGGAGAGGGGAAAACCTCCTCTCTCCAGCGTCCCCTCTGCTTCCTCCTCCCTGGCCTTCCTTTCCCTTGCCCTACCTTCATGAGTTGCTACAGAATATAGGTAGTAATGAGCGTGTTCAGTTGCAGCTCTCTCTGCTCGGTACGAAGTAACTCGAGTCTGAGTTCTCGGAGCGCCTTCTGAACGGCAAAAAAAAGTGCGGCTCTTTAGCTGGTTCTACACAGCTTCCGCTTCTTCCCCCATGGCAGTGATTAAAAGGGAAGCAGACGACGCCGAGCACGATCGCTTTTTTGTTTGACGCCGGTATTGAAGAAGTCTCGACAAGGTCATTGGAGAAAAAGCGAGTGACTGTAGACACCAGCGTTGCTGTTCGAAACGATCAGAAGCAATTGAACCCTTCACAGTGTGGTGCAAAGGGTGGTACTGTTGTAAAAACCAAAAAAAACGTCAACACAATTCCGGTTACAATACTTTTGTTCGGCCATACATTTGTTCTACACTTCTTTACGAACTTGCTGTAAAATGTATTCGTATATATATGGGAAGTCGGCCGTGCGTGGCGGTCCAGGTTTTGTCGGCTGAAGCGAGCGTCGGCCATCTCTCGCATACACCCAGATTTAGGTACTCAAACAAAACATTTAATCGGGATCATGTTCTGCGTGAGTGTCCAACCACGCACCAGTCGCATTCACACCCTGCTGCGCTCTGTTCAGCTTGGGCAGGAATATCGTCAATAATCACCAAGTTTTTGTGCAACGCGTCGATCAAAGCGCGGCATCAAATAAACGTTTAAATGGTTTATTAGCATTCCCAAAACAAACGAGACTTGGGGCAAGGATTCCTTGGTATTAAACTCGACAAAACAAAGACATCATTAGAAAGGGATCAGAAGCAGCTCCTTTGTAGGAACTTTGTAAAAGTTGAGCCATAATGGGCGCAAAAGCGTTTTTCCGTTGCCAATGCTGTATGACTGCTGGCCTGGAGTCTTTAATGTGCATCACATGCTAGTGACACACATCTGCGTGCTGATACGATGCTCATTCAGACCAAAACAGGCAGGGGTTTGGGTCGAGTTGAGCCTAGGATTCCTAGGTTCTGCAGCGTGAGCCTTTGCTCCATGTGCTCCGAGCTGCAGTGCGTTAACCGATCACCGATCTCCCCTCCATCTAGGTCACCGTAGCTCAATGGAGCCAATAGGATATAGCTTCGTTGCTCAAAGGAATGTTCGCTTTTGCTCGTGTCGCGTCCACGTAGCTTCATACCAAAAGCTCGCATTGAGAATTTTGAAAATGATTTATTAATCAAGGCAAGTGAGCGTTCTATAGTCCCTCGAAATGTCTAAAGGACGCCAATCGTTGAACATTACGAGCTCCCCACCCCATTGCCGCCATAAGGCCATGAGAGTCCACGTCTTGCCAGTAATCGAGCATGGCACGTCGCGTGCTGGATGTTCGTCGCATTATGCCAGGTTAATGAGGCAAAGGACACGTCGGAAACCAGATGCACCCTCCGAGATGCCTGCTGCTTGAATCAAAAGGATTGTTGGCCCTTTGAAGGGACCACATAAATCAGTTTCATAGATTTTGTACAGAGGTAGTTAAAGATTGTGCATTTTGTCTGTCCAAATTTAGAAAAATGAGCTTACCTGAGTAAAGAGTAACGATTTGAGAGTTTGAATTTACTACATCTTGTTGCCCAGGCTGCATTGACAGCTTCGGCAGCAACTAGGCATAAATTTCGTACGCCTGCCATAACGTGGAGGTGTATTTTTGAGGAGGTCACTCATCTTTGTGAAACGTCAGAAATTTCACTTTTCTCGCTAACTAATCAGCTGCCGTAGCCTGCACCCCATTGGCTGCAGCCAACATTGGCTCCAATGTTACAGTTGCGTAATACTCGGCTGGCCTCAATTTCGCACAAACGCCGTCCTAGGTTTTCGTACATTGCACCCTGTGTCATATGGTCATGGTGCTATAAATCCGTACAATGTCGTAAATGAAATGCAAACGTGTTGTATGAAAGTTAACTTTTCAAAGAGAAAAAAACCCCACCAAGATTGAACCTGCCACATTCGGCGACAGAGGCATGACGTGTCTATTTCGGATGCCCTACCTCCAGCATGTGCTCTTTGCCATTCTTCGCGCTTTGGCTGTGCGTGCATGCTCAAAACTCGCGGAATGCCAAAGTCTTGTCGAAGGTAGGAGTCTTGTGCTAGAGGCGGTACAACCGAAAGACCTCTCTGCAGTTCTTAACTCGTCGGTGAGCGTAGCTTGAAAAGAGATAGTAAAGGCACCTTCCACCAGCCACTGCCCCGTACAGTTTCTGTTCATTTCTTTGACCGTGTGCGTCTCCGCTGCCTGCTGAAGACGCCCTTTTCAAAGAGTGGAGGGTGGGTTTGCTATCAAGGCCACGTGGTGAGCTCGCATTTTTGGATCTGAAAACGAGACAGGAATGCCCTTTTGCGATAAACGGGCGGACAAGTCGAGCAGCCTGGTCGAGCAGCGCGTGAATTGCCGGTCCTAAGGGCTTCATGTTTGGGCGTAAAGGCCAGCTCACAGGTACAGTCTTCAACAACACGAAAGACTCGTTCGATGAGGCAGTTTTAGGCGGCTGTGCTAAATTAGGGTGAGGAAATAAGGAAACCTCTCTTCCATTCTCTCTCTTAAAATAGAGCGTCGCGGGCGGGCCAAAGTCTTAGTACCACCGCATGAACTGCCTCGATAAAAGGGTCTTTTATATTGTGGGAGACAGCACATCGTAGTGATAAATCGGCTCTAGGAACGGCTGACCTGAACGTAACTTAGCAATGGTGCATTACTATTAGGACTTCATCACTGCACTCCTTTCAACCCTAAGTCACCACTGAGGTGGAAGCTACGCGCCCGCCGTATCAAGCGCCTCTCTTTCATCATCTGACCCCAATCTCTGCGGGTGGGTGAGGAGAGAGCGTGATCTGGGGGCGAAAAATAGGCGCACGACTGGACCAACGAGCACGTGGCTTGCACCGTACTGTCAGCTTGGCGGCGAATGGAGTACATTATGGTACAAAATTGGCACTGCATCAGCAAGGTCGGCCCTATTTTCAGCGCAGACGAATAGAGCCGAAGTCATGCTGCGGTGTACGCGAGTATGGACCTTAATGTGACTGTCTCCTCCGGTTCCAGCCTGCAGACGCTGAACCTAAGGGAGAATGGTCTGACGGATGCGGGGGTGCGGCGGCTGACACTGCCCTGCCGTATGCTGGGACGGGGACCACTTCTGCTGAGGGAGTTGGATCTTTCCGGTGGGTGCTTCGCTCGGTAGTCAGTCGATCGACCAAGCAACTTATCTTTTAAGAAGAGAATGCTCTCCTCCGGTTGTTTGTTGATTCAAAAGGCGATACATATGTCGCAGTTTATGCATACATTATGGACAACAGCAATAGCACAGCAGCGATGAAAGCGCAAACAGAGTGACAAAGATTACAAGAACCAACGGATGATGCTTACAGAACAATGAAATTCTTTCGAAATTTCAACGTGGACTTGCAGCCGTTTAAAGTGTCCTACCCTCAATGCATGTATGTGGTACGCAGTGCAACAATGTTAGCAGGAGCATGTGATTGCCGGTTTTTATCTCAGAACCGAAAGGCTGTGATTGAAACTACAGTGGTGTAACTAGTAGACTCTGGTTCTCGTTAAAACCTTGTGCGAGTGAAACGTGAATAAATGCCGACATCATGTTGTACCTCGTAGCGCAATCTACATTTTATTTTTCCAGCTGTCATCTAAGACATGGCTTCTTAAAATGCGTTCATAGGAACCTTGGGGTACCCCAGCGCATCTTCGTCAGTTTTCCGAGCAAACAAATTTCTTTACCCCGTGGCGGAGCACATTTCCAGCTTACCCCTTTCACTGCCGGGTTTTCTCCCGACCGCTCCTCACCCCCTTCAAAGTTTTTTTTTTCGGGTGTTGGTTTGGTGGACATTTTGTGTTAGTGATTCGGCAATTGTGCAGTTCCTTGCATGCGCCATCAACCTTATGACAGCCAAAAAAAAAAAAAAAAATTATTGTGCACCCACGTCTTTCTGCTGGTGACAAACGGGATCGGTCTGCCGACGTAAACGCGGCAAGTACCTGGCACTGGAAAAGGTTTCTCCGCTCAGCAATTGCGTCCCCGACGTACCACATAATGAGCCACTCTGATGACCTGCTTATTGTTATCGCTTTCATCGGAGTCGGAATTCATCAAAAGTTAATAAGTTCTTTTGCCAGTCAAAGTGCGAACGCGCGTATCACAGTGACGCGCCGTGGCTTTGCTGCTGAGATGAAGCGACGGTGTGGATGTAGGGAGGCTCAAGAGAGGGTGGGTGCAACTGCTAGATCGGGGATCACGGGACATGGACGCCATTTAATTGCTTAATTTTGCTGGGCGTCCACGGGGCAAAGGGCCGTTTTATTTCTTAACTCAGGTCATAAGAGCCCATTAAGGTGCTTGAATAATTTACACAAGGTATAAATGATTACCTTTCCATAGCCACCAGTTTTGTTGCGATAGGTTAAGTATTTTTTTAACGCGAAAAATAGTAAATTCCGCCATCTTGGACGTTGCTGCTTGTCTGGCAACCCTGCTTTCTCCTCTCTACGTTTGCAATTTGCGGAGCGAGAAGGGAGCGAGAAAGGCTGCGCCAAGGCGTTTGTTGCTTGCAATGGGAGGCAGGAGGAGGAAGGGCACATGGGGCAACAGAGCGGGCATCTGCTCTCGAGCGGGCAACATTGGCGCATATCCTTTCCCAATCCTCTCCCTCAGGCGCCGCAGTTAAATTGCAAACACTTTCCAGGATTTGAGTTGCTCCCACCCTAACTAGAGCCTCTCTATGTGGATGAAGAAACGTGTGCTCCACCTGTTGCCTAAAATTTAACCTACAAGTTTCGTGCGTGCAAGTGATTTCTCCGTAGATGGCACGACGAGCCCGCATTATCTTTTGTACGCGACTAATCTCGGGAGTGGCCGTAAAAGGGTTGAGCATTATTTTAGCAGATCTGAGCCTCCCATTGAAGCACAAATATTGTCACGAATGACAATTGATGAGGCGATGATAACTGAAGAAACTAGACGTTTAATGGGGCAAACTTGTGCCCAAAATAAAAAGGAAACAGAAGATAACAGCAGAGCGTCGCGGGCGTCAAAGTCGGCGTAACAGCAGATTCGAACGCTGGGGCGAGACTGACTCCGCTCGCCATGCGGAGTCCCTTATGTACCCTCGTGGGTTTCTGGAACACTCGGCGTAGAACTTCCGGTGCGTAGAACATTCAGAACTCGATCAGACGGGAATGTTCTCGAACTTACGAGAATGCCAAGTTGAAAGAATAAATAAAAGGACAGTCCGCTGACTGGAATCGAACCTAGACCTTCCGCGCGACAGTCAAGCGCAGTAACCTCTCGGCCACGCACGCGCTCACTACCGACACGCGTGGCAATATGACTCGCACGCCCTATAATCTCTGTTATTGTTTACAAGGCCTGTAGGCATCTATGCTCATTCATTGTGTCGATTCCCATATTGAGAGGGGTCTCTTGGTGATCAGTCTAGGTAAAGGCCCTCTGTGTTTTTTAACAAATATCGAGGGACATTAAGTCTTTGAGAATGTAGGCCCGGCAGTGTTTGCATCTATTTGCCTTCTCTGCCTCGGACGGCACTTCTGGTCTCTGTCGGGCGAGGTACCGCCAACGCCGAGACTCGTAGTGAACATGTTATATCCTCTTTTCCGGACAGGTAATGCGGGCATTGCGGACAAGTCTGCCGTCTCCCTGGCTTGCTTCACCCAGCTGAGGCAGGTCAACCTGAGCTGCACAAGCGTCACGGCAAGTGGGAGTTTCAGAACCATATTTTTTTTCACGATGTAGAGCGTGCAAAGATTAACTTTGACCACCAAAATCCAAACCTCCTTTTGGAATCCGAGAGCGAGAGAATGCAGAACTACGGTTTGGCTCGACCCGGTCAATTGTGGGAGACCGAAACGTCACGCACGCATTTTCATACTTCCTCGCCATAAACGTGGTTCTGGTGTGTCCGGAGACACTGACTGTTCAGTCAGATTGCCGACTTTAACTGGAACTTGGTCAGTGTTGTCTGGGATACTCCCTGCACTTCGTGGAAATCCGGTAGTATACGTCTACTCCACTTTGTGTTCGCGAGAAATCTTTGCGAAATAGTAGGATGGCGGCTACTGCGATAAAATAGAACCGGAGTCTTGTACTTTTGATGAGATCACTTGATCATCATGTCTGCCACATACCTCTCTGCCGTGACTACAGTCTACTGTGGCATTTGTGCCACTGGTGTCGGCATTCACCGCCTCTCGCCATCGCACACTCGTCGAGCTTCACCGCTTTGCACCGGATTGCTAGGAGTGGCGGTTGACACGGGGGAGCGCCCAAGCTAGCTTGGTAGGCACGGAAATAATGCTCATTGTTATTGCAGGTAAACCTTCTTTGGTCTCGATTTTATTTTGATCTCGAATTTTAAAAAGCTGCGCCGAGAAAGGAAAAAAACATGCGGGTTTATATTTGAACATACGGTAGTCAAGGTAGTTTTTGTGCAGCTGTCAACTGAAAGAGGAGCAAAATTTCACTCTACCCTGGGCCAACGCCGCTCAAGAGCGGTGTCGCCTTTAAAGCGCTAGTTTGGGCTTTCATAACATTTCTGGGTGGTTGTTTTTGCAGTTTATGACATTAAAGTAGTTGACCATTCCATTATAGCGAACTCTTCGACAGCAGTCATTATTTCGGACTCACATGGCTTTGGTTTGGTAGCAGTGGCATCCATTTTGCGAACTTCTGTCATCGCGCTCGGTACCTCCAGAGCCTCGTGGGACCCAAAGCACGCAGTGATGACAATCTTCGGTACAGGTCGATAAAAAATGGCTACCTTTCAAAGTTTTCAAGTTTTAATAAACCAGTTCTTTTCTAATATTCATTGTCATTTCATCAGCCTCAGTGGTTAGAACAGACTCCAGTCATCACCCACGTCAAAGTCTGTACCAACCGTGTCTGCATTCTGCATACTCCTTCTACAAAGACCAAAATCTTCATCACTTTCAGGAGCTGACATGACAAGTTTAAACTTTATAGACGCTTTACAGCAGCTGTGCATGGGCGCCGCCATAACTGACCTTCAGTTTTTGTTCCCTCTTATTCCGTTCGCTTGACTTCATCATTTCCACAGCAGGACAGGTTATTGCCATTTTAAGTGTTACTGTGTCCTTCCCCCCAGCATAGGCCGTTGTGGAGACCCGTCAACGCCCGCTTCAGTGGCTCGGCATCTCGGTAAGACAAGAGAAGGGCAGCTATGGCGGCTCAATCTGGCGCGTGTGTAAAGCGTCTATAGATGGGCAGAAGACAGTGGTGACGCAGAATGTGCCGTAGCGCCGAGCTGGATGCAATTGCAGCACCGCCGTTTCTGGCACCACGTCGGCTCCGGCACATATTGGAACAGAGAAGATGAAAGACTCGCCGTATCGCCACTTCCTCATGTACGATCCCATCTAAAAAGTGCACCAAAGGGAAAAAGAGAAGGAAGGAAAGAAAGAGCATGCTCTAGGAACGTTAGAAGGTTAGAGCTCGCACGTTTAGTGCATGCTAGAAATAGTGCATGTCACTGATGGCGCTCTCTGTTTCATCGCGTGATGCGACCCGCAGAAGTAACTGGGATCTACTCAAGTGAGACGCTCGGTTGGCAGTCTTGTCCTGTTTGTAAAAAGACGAGTGCTGCGTTGACGTTCAGCTGGTGCTTGCATTCTTTCGTTTCAGGAGTGCGAAATGATGAAAAGTTAGGTGCCAGTCATATAACGCATTCTGGGCTAAGGAAAAACAACAAGTTGAAAAAAGGAAAAATCTTGAAGAGCTTTTCTAACTTCGGCAGGTGGCATTTCAATCTTTCCAAAATGATACGACCCTTAGCTCTCGAGCATATAGGTGGCGTTTCCAATCTGTGGAGTTTTATGAAAGAGTAGACAGATCCGGCAACTTTCTCCACGCTGGCTCCTCCGAACCCACATCCAACTGTTAGGTTCTCGAGCAATCCGATAGGTTGACTCCAAACGTCAGCAGCGTGCCTCGATGCTTCAATTTGTGTCGAGGGAAAACTTACCCATGGCATGACAAGAAGCTTCCAGACAATTTAATCGAGGACCTTGGTGATGCTTTGCGCAGGCCTGCCGTGCACGTGGACTCGTGGAGTGAAAGCATCGTGCGAGACAACTTGCTCGTGGTTGTAGCATTGACTTTGCTTGCACCTGTGGGGAATTAAAGTATATAGTAAATGGTGCTTATATCATGGGCACTTTCATTGTCGTACGTGGTCTCCGAAGAGGAAATAATAGAAAATATGTAGAGGAATAACCATACTTGATCGAAAGAAACAAATTTTATCAAGCCCCCAAAAGACAAAATTTTTGCAACCATTTTCTGATGGTTGCATCGTAGAATGCAAACATGTGCCGGCTACGAGAGAAATGGGGAAGACAGCTCACGTACAGTCAAACCCGTTTATAACAAACAGCAGGAAACGGTACGATCAGTTCGATATAGCACGCAGTTCGATATAGCAAAAACCATTTACAACGAACTTCCACGATGCGTTTGTTGTAAGGCGAGAGCTTTTCTTTCTCTCTCATCTCTTCGCTTCCACCCTGTAACACAGCGCTGGAAAGATTTTTTTTTTTTTTTTGCAACCGTGCAGAGTTTGTTTTTTTAGCTTATCTCCCCTTCTGAATCACTTCTCTTTGTCAATTTTGTTTGTGGCTTGAGCTTTTGGAATTTTCTTTCTATCTTAGATTTTTTGGGGGGAAGGGACAGGCTAGAAGACGATTGTTTGCACGTTTTTGGAAGCCTTCCCGGGGAGGGGGGGGGAGTTTGATATAGCCAATATGTTGTTTGTTATAAAAAGTATGTTTTACATGCATTTTTATTTAAATTTTCCGCGAGTTCGATATAGACAATAATTCGCTGTACGTGGGTTCATTCTAAACGGGTTTCACTGTAGTCCCTTGTGATTGGCTCCCACTGCAGCCCGGTGGTGTGAGTCGCCTCTGCTCCTCCCTGGGCCTGCGTGCCAGCAGGGAGGGTCCCTGGCTGGGCCATCCCACGGCCACCATTGGCTGGGCAGCCACCCTCCTCGACCAGTGGCGAGGCTGCATGGAGGACGCCGCCAGCAAGCGCAGGCACAAGCGCCTCATGCTCAGCCCTCCCAAGACCGGCATATGTGAGTGCCAGAAGTGGCCGCTTTTTTAATATGCGGTTTTTATTGCCTGCCTTCGTCAATAAGAAGCTCCGCTGTTAGGGGAAACGTGCTACAGGATATATCAGCACTCCTTGCGAGTACCGTGTTTTAGGGTGTACAAGTCACATTGTTGTACGAGTCGCACTTGTATATTTTGTACAGTTGGTGCAGCAAAACTGTATTGACAAGCCTTCATATGTGTATCGTGATCGCAATATACGCGATCAGTATTTATGTCACCAAATCAAACGAGAGGAATAACCCTTGCCGCAGATTTGTGCAGTGAAGATCCATACTTATAGAAAGAAAAAAAAGCATACAAGTCGCAGCATTTTATAAGACGCACTAACAAAAATTTAGGAAAAAAAATGCAACTTATACACCAGAAAATGCTGTAGATACAGTCGCAGTAAAAGTGATACTCTGCCATATTTGTCCTAAAACCACCAAAACTGGGTTTCCCAAACTAGTCTTTATTTGATTGCACAAAGGCACAAAATATTTTCCCCCTACAAGAGCAGCCGTATATATGTACTATTGTGCAGTCACTCGAAGCCACGTGCTTTAATCGTCTTGTTTTCGAGATACCACATACTTTTTCATTGCCCTATTGCTTTGCGTCAAAGTGTAGCTTAACTCCAGGAAATGAAGGCACGGCACACACAGAGACGAGGTGCACTCGACAGGAAAATCTGCTTCAGGTCCAAAAATGGGCAGCGAAAATGTGATTTTTATCTCCCAATTTCCGTACAAGAAATGAATGCCCAAGGCTACGGTCAAACCCGTTTATAACGAACCGCAGGAAACGCTACGATCAGTTCGATATAGTAGCAAGTAATAGCAAAAACCATTTACAACGAACTTCCACGTTGCGTTCTTTGTAAGGCGAGAGCTTCTCTTTCTTTTTCATCTCTTCGCTTCCGCCTTGTAACAACGCGCTAGAAAGATTTTTTTTTTTTTTTTTTGCATGCGTGCAGAGTTTGTTCTTTTACCTTATATCCCCTTCTGAATCGCTTCTCTTCGTGGGCAACCGTTCTGGGATGAAAAGTTTCTTTTTTCTGTGTGTGCGTGGAGAGGGTAATTTTTAGCTTTCTCCCCTTCTGAATCGCTTCTCTTCGCTCAATTTTGTTTGAAACTTGAGCTTTTGAAATTTTCTTTCATTTCCACTTTTTTTGGGAGGAGGGGGGGAGGGGGGAAGGGACAGGCTAGAAGACGACTGTTTGCGCGTTTTTGCAAGCCTTCCCGGGGGGAAAAGTTCGATATAGCCAATATGTTGTTCGTTATAAAAAGTACTTTTTATATGCATTTTTATTTAAATTTTCCGTGAGTTCAATATCGACGATACAGTAGAATCTCGATAAACGGAAATCGCTTAAACGGAATTGTCGCTTAAACGAAACAACTATCGCGGAGTTGTTTGGTTTTGTATTCATGCAATGTAAAAATATTCCCGTTAATCGGAACTCAAATTCTCGCGCCTCCGGGTAAACAAAACTGAAAACGAAACTATGTCGCCGACATATTTTTCGCTATCGCAGAAAAGAAAAATACTCTTGAGTAATAAAACAGTATTAAAAATGTTCTTAATATTTATTAGCTTTATTGCCCAAAATTAGCTTGTACGCATGTTTTTTTGGAGTTTTCTTTTCTCATTTTTACGCATAGGTGGCTATGTTGGGTAGGCTTGGCTCAACAGGGCTTCTGCCAGCGCCTCTTCTGCTCGTATCTTAGGCCTAGTGTCCTACTTTCTGCGATGGCGGCCACGAAGCGACAACACCGTGCGCTCACGTTAGAAAAAAAGATCGAAGTCATTAGTGATTTCGATAGCGGTTGCTTCACGAAAACGGCGCTTGCAACGAAGTATGCCATTCCCAAAAGTAGCCTGACAAGGATTCTTCACGACAAGGAAAAGCTGCGGAGTGCGTTCAGCAGTACGCAATTTGGACCAAAGAGGATGAGGCTGCGACTCCCCGAACATGAAGAGCTTGAGAGGTGCTTGGCGTTGTGGCTAAGAAGAGCTTAAAGTGAGAACCTTCCCGTCACCGGTCCCATAATGTGAATATACAAAAGCAGCAATTTGGTGTTTTTGTCATTATTTTGCCTTCTAAATTCACTTGCTGGTGTTTACAAATTGTGCACTTGTGGAAACAGCATTTAAGCTGACATTCAACATTTTTAGTGTACCTACACTACATACTCTCAGTAAATGAAACTCCTGATAAATGGAACAGATTTTCCTGGTCCCTTCAGGTTCCGTTTCTCGAGATTGTACTGTAATTCGCTTTACGTGGGTTCATTCTAAACGGGTTTCACTGTAGTAAGTTGTAACCGATTCGTCTCTAAATTTGTCCTGCGTAACGACATCCCAGACCCGGTCGAGTTGTTTGTGATGCTACGTACCGTAAAATACCAAGCAAGCACCCACTCAAAATTTAGAGATAATCGCGAAAAAATGGGGGATGGGCGCTTGTCCGGTCATCAGTTTTACATATAAATGTACTGCGCATATTTTCTCAGATCTTAGAAATTTGGATATGGGCGCTTGATATGGAATGGGCAGATGCGCGGTATTCTACGGTAATCACTGACAACTTAGGAGACTTGCGACGACTTAGGAACTTACGAGCGTGGCTCATTACGGTCACGCTTCTTGCTTCGGGACTTATTATTGTGCATTCTTTTCGGGAAATGCTGCAATCCCGTTGGCTGCGAAGCGAGGACGAGATGCTCGGGACATGCCATACCCCACATTTCTTAAAGGGCAACTCCACTTCATTTTTCTTTTTAAAAAAACAATTCTGTCCTCTTCAGTATCACTTAAGAAGACCACATGTCAAATATTACGATGTAGTTCTGTCTAAGTGTTTATTAAACGGTCCGGCAAACTTTGCTACTCGCCAAGTTGATGAAATTGGCAGACTTAAGCGGGCGAATTCAGGGGCAACCAACAGTGCAGTCAAGGCTATTGTATGGGCGTAGCCAACATTGAGATAAATGTCATCACCATTGCCCCCTTTTGCTTGTTTTTACTTCTCCGGGTAAGCATAATGGGTGACGTCGACAACATCTCCTCTCGGCACCGGCCACTGATCGTTGGTATTGGCACTCAGCGGTGTCCATGTGGTAGGTGTATTGTGCCTGTGCAGCACGCTTCTTGGGAGCCGTCCGGCTGCCCCGCCGTGGTTCCGCCGTCTAACGCGTCACAACCGCCGTCGTCGTCTCACCGTTTGTGATTATTAATGTGAAAGCATTAACTGTCTCATGGAGCGGGCTGACATCATCAGTTGGAAGCGCGAAAACGGCAGATAGTTTCTGCGCGCCTTCGGTTCCATTGGCTGGTGCGCGTCGACGGGGCTCCCATTGGCCGCTGTGCCATGGCCTCCAAGATCCTGAAGTGCGCGCGCGCTAGTACGCAGCAGACGAGCGACTGGCATGCTTTCGCATTCACAACTCATAAGACATGCTTAGGTGTACCTCGAGCTTTTATCTCGGAGTTTCGTCCACACTACGAACACTACATGTGCAGACATATGCCGCAGTTGTGCAGATGTCGTAGAATGTTGTAGACACCAAAACGTGGTGAAGAGTGCGGTGCAGACGACACATGCGCCTGGCACACACCCGCCCCAATCCCGCCCGTCGTGTGGAGGATTACGTGACATCTCGCATCACGTGATAGCCATGTTCATGGCGGCCCGAGGCCAGTGTTGCCGGATGGAGTTGAAGTTTCAGTTTCAATTTTTGCTCATGTTTAAAATTAGATTTAAAAATATATATCCCATTTTTTGCGGAAGCAAATGACGTGTGTTTTACTAGAATCAATTTACTAGGGCTTTTTAATGCAAAATCACTAATTATCCTGAAATCTTCGGAATTGAGCAGAGTTGCCCTTTAAGCTTGAGACCTTGAGTGTTTTGTCGGTTTCTTTATCGTTCCTTGTCTCAGGTACGTGATGGATGCTCTACTTTGTTCCACCGTAATTTGGCAGAAGCGAACACCATAGCCTCTTTGAGCCAATCCGCGACAAAAGGTGAAACATGTGACGGCCCTTGCCAAAGGTACAGGGGTGGCAGCATAACCCAAGCTGTTGTAGAAGAGGGGAAGGAGAAACTCCCCTCTTATTCGAACTCTCTTTTGTGTGTCCCAGATGTCGCTAGTCTCCCCATAGAAGAATTACTTAACTAAAGTGGTGAAGCGGGCGAGAATTACTCAAAATTCGTACAAAAGTGGCTTTCGCTTTCTCTGCCGCTCGTGACTTTGACGGTACTGCCCAAAATAGTGCGACTCCTTCGAAGCAGCGAATGGCTCGAGGGGACCATAGTGTTCTCTCCTTGTCGAGTCACGGGGAAACGAATTACAGTGATGGTGGCTTTGGTGCATCGGGGATTTCTTCCGGCGTTTCTGAAAAGGTGCAGCATCCTCGACCGATTTCTCGTCCCGCAGTCTCGTACAGGAAGAGGGTGAAGCTGGGCAGTCCCTCCCTGTCCCCCCCCGGCCCCAGCGGGACTTTGGTTCTGGGGCCGCCCCGAAGCCCTCCTGCCGTGGCCCCCCGGCCATCCCCCACCTCGAAACGCAGGCTCTTCTGAGACACGATTTCCGGGGCATCCCACTCACTTATTTATTTGCTAAAAACACGGAGAAATGGCTGCGTCAGTCCGAATTCTGTTGTCGAGCACTGGCCGTCGCTGCCGTGCAGCTTCTTGTTGGCGGTCTCTCACGCAGTGAAGATTTAAGGGCTGCAGTGGTTCTTCAATATCGGTCAGGTGTGCCGGATGTGCAGGGGAAACAAAGCAATTTTCTTGTCCCTAAAAGCCCGTTCACACACTACTGTTTGCCTACAACCAAGTTCTTCCGGTCTCCTGCAGCGAGTAAACACACTGGCCACCATGTGTAAAGGCGATGCTGGAACTGCATTTCCCCAGGGTGAAGGTTTTGCGGTATCCGCGAGATCGAGTGTACATACAATCTACGGGAAATGGCAGTGTATAGCATTCTCAAAAGATTTTCGAGCAGTAAAGAAAACATTACGCCAGAAAAGAGAAGGAAACATACAGAAATTGTGAGTGTTCCATGGCTGCCCGACAGATGGCGCTGGCGTGCTCTCTCGTTGTAAGAGATCCTAAGAAGTCTTAATGCATTTGGTCTGAAGTAGTCGCGAGTGTATGAGCCAACCTTAAAGGGCTTCTGAAAAGAAATAAAAATTTTTTAGACAATCTGATTGGGACACGCGTTTCAAAAGATAAATTTTACGCGAAAAAACAAATTTTTTAGAGCAATATTGACGGCGAAAGATTTATTTGAAATTCTGCGCGCTAAGTCCATGACGTCACGGAATGGTCATTTGCTCTTTCCACCTCAACGTGAAGGCGAAGCCGATCCACCTTTCCTCCACACGCCCAAAATGCCGAGAGAGAAAACAAGCGGAAAGGAGGCAACTACCGACTACATTGCGTTTCGCGCCGCCAATATTGCTTTAAAATTTTTTTTTTTTTTTCGTAAAAATAATTTTTTGACACACTAAAGGATGAACCTAAAGATGTTTATGCAAGTTATTTTTGCTGGCGCACATTGCTAGCGAAAAATGCTCGTCATTGGTGAACAGTTTCGCGGTTTCGCCGACCGTTTTTCGCAGCAGACGACCCGGAAGTGGTGCGGCGATCGCTAGAGACGAAAGGTCTCGAAACCAAGGTGCACGTGTACTTCAAAGAGCAGTCGACAGGGGGCACTGATACTACCGCGGGCCACGCGGAGCGGTGTTCACACTCATATTAGTCGTGATAGTACACTCCGCTCCGTCACCCGTCGCTGGAAAGCCCTACCTATTGTGCACTCTCCCGTAGGGGGCACGGCAATGCTAGCCAGAGCGCCATTTGTTGGAAAACATCGTAAAATTTACAACGCCGCCTTAAAGGGGCACTGACACATCAAAATCATATTTTTTTTTATTATCCGAAACGATTGAAAATGGTGCCGGGACATTACCCTCAAAATTTGAAACTTGGGAATTCAGTATTTGTGAATTAAAAAAACAATTTCCAAATGCCGAATTTGAAGTTCCCGCGCGAACCCCGCCAGTGCAGTCAGTCAAATTTTGCGGTCTCCTGCGACTCGACTTTCTCTCGGACCTCCGCTGACCCGATGTGAGGAGCAGGCGAGCTGGCGCGCGGGAAAAAACCGGTTTCTTCCCCTACTCTCCGATCTGCTCGAGCACCGCCAAGTTTTCTGAGAGAGGACACACATCTAGGAGGGGACATCTCACCGAACTCTGATTTTTGGTATTTCAAAAAGAGGGGCCGTAGTGCGTTCGCGATTGCTTTAAAAAACATGTTTTACGATTGCCGTTATTAAATGTTATAGAAATGTCGCCTACAAAGCTTCTAAATTTCCTGATTTTTGACGTCACCGATCAAAAGAAGCGAGGAGGTAGCGGCGGGAGATTTAAACGCCAAAAATAAAAAGGCGCGCGCGCGCGCATGGAAATTTTTTTTTGCGATGCGTTTTTTTTGCGTGTCTATGACTACAACTTGCGTCGTTTTAGACAATAAAAAAAATACAACCTTTGGGGTGTCAGTGCCCCTTTAAGATGCGCGCAAAATGAAAAAAAAAAAAAAAATTGCATCGCACATTATGATAACTGTTTTTACATCATGTTCCCGCTTTACGAAATATTGCCATTAGTTCCCGGGCTTCTAACGAGCCCGCCCGTGTAAATGAACCAGCAGTAGCGACCATGTGGATCACATCCCCACAGCGAATGCAGTCGCGCTTTAGTGCACTCAGTCGCTAAAAAATATGAAACATCCGTTCACCAACCACCAATCATGCGTGCCCAAGCACATGTCAGTCCGATAGAGATGTCTACTGGCCCCTCTCCCCTCCCCTCGAAAGGTTTTGTGAAGTGCCATTGTTCCGCCAACTTTACGTAGCGGTGGTTGCAAAAAGCGTGAAGGCCACCTTCTGCATTCAGTCCAGCAGTCCTTAGGCGTCCTGTCGACGTCGTACGCCAGTGGTAGATTTAAAGGGGGGAAAGCAGAGGGGGCAACTACTCCCCCTCCCTTCAGCCCCCAAAAATGACTTTTTTTTTTAATGAAAAAAAAGGCTTAAAATGCTTCGTCCTTGTTGAAATGGCAAATATTTTTGTCTGTAGCATCATCTGTCTGTGACATTTACATCTCCTTGCAGAGCTTCCCTCCAAATCAAATCCCCCCCCCTCTTCAAAGCCCGATCCATAAATCCACCCCTGCCGTACGTCTGCCCATCACGGTGTCGGACTCTGGGACCTTTTCATGATGGAGGCAACCAGGTGGCCAGCACCAACCACTTTGAAAATTACTGCTCTTACTTTCTTGTCAGACTCGACGAATAAATAATGGTGCTACACTGTTTACTCCAAAAGCATGTGTAGTACAGTGGCCATAGTTAAACTGTAAAGGCGCATTCCCACCGGCGATGCGATCTAGTCGCGCAATAACTTTCATCGCAAAAGCGACCATTGCGGACAAAAAGCGACGCGATTTGAGCAGTCGCTACTCAAACCAACTTTTTTGCGATGCGATGTAGTCGCAGAGCGGCTGAGCCAATCAACGGCGTTCAGAGCAAGTTTTCGAGAAACGACTCGCCAACGAAGGCGTTGGACTCGCTCATCGCACCTGTCGGTGTGACCATCTAATTTTTTTGCGATGCGATCTAGTCGCATCACGCGACTGCTTACATTGCCGGTGGGAATGCGCCTTAAGCCCATCGATAAAACGCGTGCCACACATTTTTGCTAGTGCCGAACACAATTAATGAAACGCATGAGACACGTGAACCATAAACTAATTAGCTTCGCTAGGGCTGCCAACCAGTTGTTGCATATGCGCTAAGAATTTCATGTTTTTAGGCTTCTGCACTCGGTAGAAGAGGCTACCGTAGGTCGATCCCGAGGTTTCATCTTGACCCGGAATCTCCACATACTCTAAGGCAAGGATTATCCGACCATTCTTCGGTCTCAAAGAACGCTCGTCCCCCTGGATCGATATACGAGGAATCGTACCACTGTGCAACGAGGTGGTGCAGGAGCCTACAGACCTTGTCGACAATAACGCATATAGATACGGGGGATTCTTTTCGCCCGTAGTTACGTACCCAAGGAATATCTACCAAAACGTGGCTTAAACTGGAGACGTTTTACTCGAGGGCAGGCACAATCGAGGAAATTTGAGGAGCAAAGGGGAACCTCAGGGTTCCCAGAAGCCCGGCCCAACGGGAAATTCTTCGTCAGATTTGAAGTGATTTCGGAGCGCTTTTCGGTGGCTTCGTCTCGCACATGCAAGCGTGCATTCTAGTTGCTCGCGGGACGAGAACAGCTGGGAGGAGCTTCGGTCGTCCCACCTCCGGCGCGAGCTCCCCTCTTCGATAGCGCTTCAGCGTTTCGCAAGTTGGAGCTTGCACGTGCAGCAAAAGCACGGTTAAAGGCAAGGAGCACGGCTAAAGGCTGGAGGCAGGACGTTAGAAAAAAAAAAAACGCCCCACCGTTCTCACCTCGTCAGAGACTGGCATTTACCGCTCCAGAGGTGCATGCACGGAGCACTTTTGGGTCGCTCCAGATCTACCAGGCAGAGCCCCCCATTGAGCCACGGTCGCACTGCTGGCTTGTCGTACAAAATAATCTGCAGGCGCCGTCGGACAGTCCCGTCACGTTAATCGTACAAAAACTGCCCGCAGATTTGTTCGAGGCACGCGTAGGCACAAAGCAGACGTGCTTCTAACGTGCGCCTTTTGTGCGACGTTAAAGCAGCGTGGCTGCGGCTTGGGTAGCATCCGAAGCACAGGCGACGACGGTTCCAGTCCATTGACCTTTATTGAAAACAACCGTCCTGTTCGACTTGCACAGCCTACGGAGAAAGGCGTGTCTAGGTCACACGTCCAAGGCACCTGAGAAGTACAAAACACCGAGGAAAAGACGACGACGGTCGGCCCGTCCCTCCCCGTCGGAAACGCTTCTGGCCGCCATGCGTGGCAACCCTCCCGGACGGCGGAGAGCGGCGCTTATTGCGGGCCTGCACTCGCGGCCAGGGGGCTGCCAGAGCCGCTCCGCTTGCTCGAGCTGCGTCGTCGGGGGCATGATCTGCCTGTGTGCCAATCGTGAGAGGAAGCGAACCGCTCGTGCATCCAGAATAAGACGAGTTTATAGTGAATGTTCTGGCTTCTGACCTCGTAGCGTGGGCGTAGAGCGCGGACGTCGGTTCACGATTGTGCGAGACAAAACCCGGAGCCACTAAATAAGCTGTGCTTCTGAGTAACGACACTTCAGCCATCTTGGCGCTTAAAATCGTGGTTGCCAGTTATTGGAAGCTTGGTCCGAAATCGCAAAAAATGCCTTTTAAAGAGAAGCTTCCTTTGGGGACCCCTCCCCCTGGACTTTGCTGACCGTGGCTGTCACCCGAATAGATTATGTTAATACTTCGAATAGATTATGTTAATGCTCGAAATAGATTATGCTACTGCACTGAATACATTATATTAATGTACCCACTTACGCACTATGGTGCATAAGTCGGTGTATTACATGCCTCACGCAGATGAAACCTAAACATAACCTGAGTTAGGAAGGGAGAGCTTCGCTTAACATAGATTCCAATCAGTGCTTTAGATTAGCCGCATTCTTTGTCCTGCCAAAAAAGTTGAAACAGTCCGTGACGGAGAAAAACGACATTGTCTGAGCTTCCCGACATCATATGTAAAGCTCGGGAAGTCGCATTTACGAATCCTAATGATCGCCACTAGGCCCTTTCCGAAATTGTGAAATTATACATCGATTATGTGCAGCTGCCATTAGTTGGTTTCATCGCTTTCGGGTGAAGCCCACGATTGGTTCAGAGTTCACGCCGAGGCACTGACGCAGCACACGTGTCGAATGCATGCTGATGAAGTGCTGGTGATGAACGTGTGTTCACAGCGCATGACCAACTAATGGCGGCTGCACATAACTTACGCATCATTCCGAAAAGGGTCTATTGTGCCTGCCTCGGACTAAGCACCAAAATGGCGGCTCCCGCGAGGAAATCGAGAAATGAAGTGTCGAAGCGTAGCTTGTTTAACAACTTCAACAAAATTGTTTGCTAAAAAAAGAATTTTTCAAAAGTGGAAACGGTGCAAAAAAAATTTACAAAAGAGTTTTTAGGCTTGAGCACTCTCCGCAAAGGTTGCTCCGAAACTCCCGCGGTCGAGGGACCGCCTGGAGGGTTGCCCCGGCGTGCCTGCCCCGATTCGCGGCAGCGTCTTGGGCGAGCAACCCTGGAGGTTTCGGTGAAGCAAAAATGTGGTTTCCATTTTCCAGCGTTCCGATCGTGCTCGCTTCTACGCCATTGCCACCAAACGCTCTTTCCGGTAATCCCCAATCTAATGCCTGGTTACGAGGAAACTACCAAAAGACAAGCCCGCTCCCGCGTCCATCACACTGCTCGTACATCGTACAAAAGACAAAATGTTCGCTGCAGACACGTGACGATGCATGTTTGCTTTATACGTGCGTCGAACATGTCTCCAGACAATGTCTGTGCGATTAATGTCTTTAATAGTTGTACGACCATCTTTTATAGGATGTATACTAGCAGTGTAACTGCAGCTTTAGACTTTTAAAGAAAACCCCCCAAAAAAAAGCTTAACCAAAACTTTCTTAACAAAGCAGTAAAAAAAAAAAAAAAGAAGTTGTACACCCACGCACGACTGACGCAATTTTTTGTTCGGAATGTCGGAGCGCGCATCTTGTTGGCGGGCTCTCCCCGCGAGTGACGAGAAACGTGCGTAGAAGGAAGCAACTGATTGTGCGAGTGTGCATAGAAACCGAGGAGCAGCTCTGCCGCCTCCGAGAGTTTCGCTCGCCGCAAGCGTTTGGCGCTGGGACCTTTGGCCTCTGCGCTGAACCCGGGTGCCACGCCCCCTTTTGAGCACTGCCCGCCGACGACCCTCCCCTTTGGCTATACGCTGTAGCACTGCTCTTCGAGCTGCCTTCATTCACAAAGCCTGCTGGCGAGACATGCCGCAGGAAAAGAAAAGGAAAAGCTGCCTCCTAAAACAACGTTAAGAAGCTGCCTCGTTATAAAACAGTGGGGAGCGTGCAAAAAGCTCACAGACTCTGGTTTCCATTTCACACTGGGTTTCTGATTGGAGTGTTTTGTTCCAAACGTCTTGTTCAGTACTTGCACAATGTGTTCTATTTTTTTTTTAAGATTTGATGGGCATTTTTGAATCTGAAATATGAGACTTGAGTTCTATCTAAACCTTCCAACTTAGGACTTTGCAATATATGATCCATACATGGCTTACGCCGACGTGACATCAGTGGCCTCGCCGCTGAGTGCCTACCTTCTGGAGAATATATTCCGCGCCATCGAATTTGTTCCTCTCGGCAAAAATGAGTAGGGACAACTGCCACCTGTGACGTCGTGCGTGAGCCATGTATAGAACACTTGATTTTGCATTCGCAATACTGTAAAGCACTTCGCACGTGTCAGAGTATGACCCGACAGGGTTGTTTTGTTTCCCGTCCATCGCATTCGGTACTAGCTGTTCTGTCCACATCACAGTGCACCTGACCAACGTCGAAACTCGTTTATCGGCGTTTGATTTTGATCTCTCCAGCGACAATTTGCACGCTCCCTAAAAAGAATGGGGGTAAACGGAACAACCGCTGCACACGGTGGCAGACCTAACTTAAAGCTCGCATGACTAAAAGAAACTCGACCGAGGTGTAATACTGCATTGTCTTCCAGTGGTCTCTACATGGAAGACGACCGTTGTCCCTCGAGCAACACAACCTAGGAAACGTGGCTTCTCTGGAAGGGGTGGTGGAGCCCGAGCACTCGATTTCCCGAGAATTCTTTTACACGCGGGGATCAAGGGGGACATCGCTGCCCGCTGCGATTGGTCAGCTGTGCAGAGGTGTCCAATTGCAGCAGGCGGCAATGTCCCGGTCCCGCTTGATCCCGTCATGCGAGTTAATTAGGGCACCTGTACAGTGTGTAAACTAATGCTTCTAAGGTAGTGTAGACTGCCCTGCAAAAATCTATTTCTCAACGTATCGTGCTGCAATTTACGACAGAGGTGCAAGCAGGTGGTGTAAGTTTACGGTGGAAGAATCAAGGAATGAACTTATCTCGTTAAAAAAAGAAAAAAACCTGTTCTGGAGAATTTATGCTGCCACTTTGCAGACGATGCACGCGTAGCGAGAGCCCGACAGATGGCGTATGCAGCGGGAGGGAGTGCCAGCCAATTCGGGCTGTGATAGCAGACAAACCAGCAAAAGAACCCGAATGGGGTGGTGCTCCCTCGAAGCGACGTACGCCATCTGTCTGCAGCACTTCTTGCTATGCGTGCATCGTCTGCAAAGTGGCAGTGTAAAATGCCCAGAACAATATTTTTTTTTAAATTTAACGAGGCAAGTTTATTTCTTGATTTTTTTCACCGTAAACTTCCACCACCTGCTTGGACCTCTGTAGTAAATCGCAGCATGATACATTGAGAAATAAGTTTTGGCAGGCCATCTACAGTGCCTTAAAAGCGTTAGTTTGCACACTGTAGAATGCACCGCACGCGTGACCCATTGTGCTATATAAGCCGACTCGAATGTAACTTGGCAGCGATGAAGCGCTCCATCGGCGCTGTATCTCGAATATTGCATTTATACAGCATTGCGTCTGCAAGGCCAGTGTGAACAGACCTTAATTCCAACCAAAACCGTCTTGCAAAGCAGGAGATGTCCTTCCACCTTGAGTGTTCACAACCCCTTCCAGAGAAGCGACGGAGGCTGCCACGCAATGCAATGGTCCTCGCAACCAAAAGGGAAAAAAGGGAACAAGCACACTTCCTCGCGGACTCCCTCCGAAGTCGGCCGCAGAGACGACCGCTCCCACATCCGTAAAAACGGCGTCGCCCTCGCCGATCTTCTCGTAGTGTACCTGCGTGCATCATGTGTGGCACGCACTACGCTATGTGGTACACCGCAGTCTTATGCACCACTGCTCCGGATTCACTCGGAGTCCGCACGGAGCACCGACGGAGGCACGTTGCACCGGAAGGTGGCCGAGTCTTCCCGCCGAGTCTGTGCCTGGGGAGGCTGAGGATGCCGTACGTGCGGCTAGAGGCACTGGCGGCACCGCAGGTGCCACCAGAGGCCGCTCACGACCACCAGGACAGTCCACAGGAAGAGGGGGCTGTGAACCTTAGCACCGTTTCCCTCCTGGCACTCCCCTGCATCCGGGAAGGTGAAAAATTCGCAGCGGCCATCAACTCCAAAGTTTTATCATGCTGCCGTATTCAGGTTGCAATTGTTTAAAGGGGTACTCCGGCGATTTTTTCATGGTCGCTGATTGGCTTCAAAATTGGCTCAATACACCGATAAACATGGCTCTACGAGTTCCCCAAGTATTGTGTGAAAAGAAAAAAAATTTGCGAAGTTACTGAATTTTCAAATTTCGTTTTCATCGTGTTTCTCAAACTGGGAGTCCCTACTGGCAACAATGATGTGTGACGACAGAAATGGTATAAAGGGGGCAGTAAGCCATGTTCCCAACTGATTACAAGACGTTTGATGGTGGGAAAAGAATGTTTGGTAACTGATTCACTGAGAAGCACGCAAAAAACACTTGACATACTCTCTTTAAGACTACATGCACGACCTGAAAGTCTGTACCATATGTGACGTCACACCACTGAAGAGTGCGCGAAAATTTGAATGCTGGTTTCGGCTTCAACTTCATTTACGGTTTTCTCAATTGCTATTTTGAATTTGGAGAAAATAAATAGCATACCGTGACGGCTGAAGTCCGGGTAGTCAGATAATGCAATTTGTTTAGGTAGCTAAAAAAACGGCCGGAGCACCAATTTAAAATACAGTCGCCGACCTATTTTTCGGACGCCGAAATTTCGGACATGCCCGATTATTCTGACCATTTTCACAGAACCGCCACTCGCCCCATAAAGTTAATGCATAAAAGTGACTGAAATTCCGGACAACCTACAACTCGTCCTTCGATTTTCCGGACTGATTTGCGGCCACCAAACCGCCACTCTCACCGTGAACCGAGGCGCCGAGAGAAGTGGGAAAGTGCGCGGGAAACTCTCTCTCACTGTGAACCGAGGGAAAGTGCGCGGGCGCCGCCGAGGCGCCGCCCGCGCACTTTCGTTTCGCACTTTCGTTTCATGCGCGTCGAAGTCGGTCGCAGTCACGGTCGGGTCGTGGTTTCGTGTCCGTCAACGTCCAGGAGCGACGACGTTGTCCGCCGCCGTTGTAAGTGCGCGTGCCTTCTGCCGTTTCCCCCGAGCGGTGTCAAATGGCGCCAACTGCATCTTCAACTGCGTCATCGGCGCCGACGAAGACTCCAACAAAATGCGGGAGATACTCTACAATGACAATTGAAAAGAAAGCTGCCGTCATCAGGGAAGTGGAATCTGGCCGCAGCCAAGCGGAAGTCGCAAGGGAATTCAAGATTTCCAAGCAAACAGTCTGATTACATCTGAAACAAGACGAAGATAAAGAAGGCCGCAAAAAAGTCGACCGGATCTCGACAGAAGAATGTCAGCAAGGGCAGCCACCCGAAGCTCGAGGAGGCCCTTCACACATGGCTCAACGCCACAGTAGCCAAGCGGGTTCCGGTGTCCGGTGACCTTTTGAAGCGAAAAGCAGAGACCCTTGCGCTTCAAATGAAGATCACGAATTTCAAATTCAGTGACGGCTGGCTCCGGAATTTCAAGAAGAGATACGACCTTGCATTTAAGAAAATGTGCGGCGAAAGTGGTGCCATTGACAGTACAATCGTCACCAACTACTGCGCTGAAAGACTGCACGCATTGCTGAGCCAGTATTCGCCGAACGACACATTTAACTGTGACGAAACCGGGTTGTTCTATAAGATGTTCCCTGAGAAGACGCTTGCCCTGTCTGGTGATCCTTGCCACGGCGGAAAACGTAGCAAGGAGCGAGTGACTGTTATGGTGGGCAGCAACATGTCGGGCACCGAGAAGCTTCCGATTCTGGTGACTGCCAAATCTAAAAACCCGAGGTGCTTAAGGGGATAAGATCTTTGCCAGTTTTGTATGAAGCGAACAAGAAAGCTTGGGTCACCCAACAGCTCTTCGAAGGCTACGTACGCAAGCTGGACCGCAAGTTTGAATTGCAAAAGCGCAAAGTTTTGCTCTTTGTAGACAACTGCGCAGCACACGAGCACATCTCCAACCTGAAGTCCATTCAGTTGGAGTTTCTACCAGCAAACACAACGAGCATCCTTCAGCCGATGGATCAAGGTGTGATCCGAAATCTAAAGGTTCACTACAGGGCATGCCTGCTCGGACGTATGGTGCTGTGCCTGGACAGTGGCAAGAGACACTCGGTGGATTTACTGTCAGCTATCAATATGCTGTCAGATGCATGGAAGGCGGTAACGCCCGACACCCTTCGCAACTGTTTCCGCCACGCGGGATTCACTCTTGATAGTGAGTCGGCCGTCGAAACCGAAGACCCCGTGCCGGATGCACAGTCTATCAGCACAGAGAACTTGATTGCCGATCTCCGCGATGGCGGTCATGCGGTTCCCCCTGCCGTGACATTTGACAAGTTCACGGACATGGACAGTGCGCTCGACGTGTGTGCTGACTTGACGGACGAAGAGATCGTTCGCCAGGTCCTCGAGCCAGACAGCGAATCCGACTCCGAGGACGACGCGCCGGCCATCGTACGGCCGTCAAACGCGGAACTCACCCAAGCGCTTATGGTACTTTCGTCTGTATTCAGTGACAGAACGACTCTCGCTGAAATGCAAAACGATCTGATCGCCCGAAGGCGAAACACCGTCCAGCAAACCATCGACCGGTTTCTCGAGCCACTTGGTATGTAAAGTGCCAATAAAGGCATTTTTTCGGCAGATTTCATTTTTTCGGACTGTGTGATTATTCGGACGTTTGCGCGATTCCCCTCAAGCCCGAAATATCGGTCGGCGACTGTAATGCGAACACAATACATCGTCATTTCGGAGAGTGAAGAACCCTTATCTTTATAAAATTCCTCGATAGGTTCAGCGGGGAAACTGAGTTGATGTATAGGCCAGACGACTTCAGGTCATGTGACAAATTGACATCACTTGACCTAAACACCATTTCAGTTTTCCCACTAAAGTTAGCGGGAAATGTGCGGACGGACGAAGTTTGTTTTCACTGCAAAAATAAATGATGCATCGCCAAATGCTCTGCCTCAGCCCAAATGTAGCGTGAGTAGTTTGAACCAGATGCCAGAGCTTCGGAACTATAATTGTTATCTTGTTCAAAAGTTACAACTAATTTCCTGAAAATTTCAATGGAAAAATGGGGCTTGTTCTTGGTGACTGACGGCATTCAGCTCTATGGAGGGTGTCTAGCTACCGGGAAAACCAGGAGTTGTCAGGGAAATTTTAATTACCGGGAAAAATCAGGGAATTGTCAGGGATATTGTCAAAAAGGGGAGCCCTGTCAGGGAAAATGAGTCGGAGACGCCATCGAGCGCTTTGAGCAAAGACTTGGGGGCTTAGAGACAAAAGAATAGGCAATAAATTCTGCTTAGAGCATTGGACGGGCTCTGCTCACCCGATGTAGAGTGTGCTACCAGATGCAAAGGGAAGAGGCGAAAAATCCAGTCCAAGCCTTGGATTGGTTTGAATTGGATTGAGGGCACAACGCTAGGCTAGATCCAGTTAGAGCTACTAGATTTAGTAGCAAATGGGAAAGACGCAGACCCTAAAACAATCCAAGCCTTAAGCCGAAAGCAACGTTACTAAAACACTCAGTTGGGAAACTGCCATAGAGACTGTCCTGAAAAAGTGTCCCCGATCTGTCCTCGCGAACCGAGCTAATGGCGAACACCAACGCCGCCATTTCTCCCGCAGCGGCCACTCGAGGAACCTCACGTTACTTCCATTTTGATTATAATCGGCCAGAACAGATACAGTGGAAGAGGTTACAGGGGTGCCATCCCCGTTTCCCCAGCGGACGCGCCGCGTCTTAATAACCGAAGTTAAAATGCACCTAGGTCGGGACGTGCTACCTGAAAGCACTGCTGAGGCATGGTCGTATAAAAACAATATTAAATATGCCGTAAAACCTTGCAAACTAAAGATTTTAAAAACATCACGCGCCCTTCATTTTGTACTAATCTCCAATAAATATCATACAAAAAATAGTATTTTTCATTTGTTTTTACGCAAAAACATGCTTTATAAAAGCTCAAGGTGACCACAGTACAGACAAATGATAAAGAGTGGCGCTGTTGTCGCATTTAGTTCGGTCTCGGTGGACGCCAGCGGCCCAGGTTTCGACGGTGAGTTTCCCAACTGAGTATTCTAGTAACGTTGGCCGAAAGTATGCATCTGGCGGCCATGCTGCCATTCGGTTATTGATGTGTGTGGTTGAGCGTCGTGTTTTCATTGTGTTTCCGGAAGAGGCCTCTTCACTGACGATGTCGGGGGCAAGAAAGTGCTCGTTTAATCCGGACTGGACGAACCCGAGCATTTCGGAATATACAAGTTGGATTAAGCTTATGCAAAATGAAAATCACAGTGCACAGTGCTCACTGCTGAATGCCTTGTGTTGTAATGGTTTTATATACTTAACCGCCTCTACAGCGATCGGGGAATTTCACCTGAAACTGTCAGGGAAAACCTGGAAGTCGGGGAATATCAAAATAATAATTTGCTAGACACCCTGTCTATGTATTTGAGGGCTCCGTCGGTCGCCATTTTCCCATTGAAAATTTGAGAAAATTATAACTTTTTAACGAGGTAACAGTTATGACACTTTGAAATCTGGTTCCGACCACTAGTGCTATTTTTCGGCGAAGAATGAACGTTCGGCGATACAGACTAGTTTATTTTTACGTAAAAAAAAAAAAACCCGTACGTTTTTTTCGGACATCCGTAGACGGCTACATAAAAAAATTCTCAAGATTTGTTTTAAATGTGACAAAGGACTCGATGAACGTCAGCAAAAAATGCTCCCACAGCACAGCAGTTCCTAAACAGCATAATAAAGAAATATTTACGCAGTACAGGACTGCACAAAACGGTATCGCAATTTAGTGACAGTCTGTGTAGCAATTTCGGCAGCAATGTTTTTCTATCTTATTTCAAGACAATTCATTTTGGGGATTATAGCAGACATTAGGAATACAAAGGAATCAATTCAACATGAGATACATGGAAAATGACTTCAATGACATTTCACATCTTTCTCGATTATAAGAACAAAACCGGCACTTATGAATCATTTAACAGGTGCATCTCAAGTGCTTCTATAAAAGGTTCAACACTGATGCAGTTGCAAAATTGTGGGTCAAGGCAATCCCAGTCCCTTACAGCAACACGAACAAAAGGAGCGCCTAAAAGTGTTATTATATACAGTCGACTCTCATTAATTCAAACTCGAGGGGGGCCGAAAACTTGTTTGAATAAAGCAAAGTTTGAATTATCGGGAGTTTCTTCCCATAGAGACGCATAGGATGGGACCTGCACGTTAGTTTGAATTATCCGAAAGTTTGAATTAAAAGATTTTGAATTAACGAGAGTCGACTGTATTATTAAATTAATGACTACTCGATTAGCGTACTGCTACATTTATGTCTGGTAGCACCCGATTCTGATGTTTTAACACGCGTTTCTTTTTATTTTAAAGGTGTAGCGTAAACCAGGGGAATGCGTGGAGTCGAAAAAGCTGCCGCCGCTGGGTGTGTCTAGTAGCTGAAGGGCGCATTTGAAAAAAAAGTTAATCAGGGGCTCCGGATTTGCCCTATGGTTCTACTCTGCAAGTCTCAATGCAGTAGGCTAGCAATGATTCAAACTCGGATATTTCAGACTCCTGGTTGATTCAAACAAATATCAAAATTCGGGTTGTCCCACTATATTTCCAATGTATTTATAAGCCACTTAATTTAAACGCCATTTTTGTGTAATCCATATTTTTTGTTTTGCAGCCCCGCTAAGCGCACTTCTTACTGAGCATCGATGCACTGCAAAGAAGCAACAGTGTTGCTTTTTCGCGGTGTAGCAGTGCTCAGTTAAGGTGTTTGCTCAATGGGGACAAATTTTTCGCTGGAGAAACAAACTTTAATTCGGTTTTTAGCTGTCATGTGCTATGAAACACTCCATGATAGACAAAATTTTTGAAAGATTAATAAACTTATACATTTCATCAATGCGTCATGTGTGGCACACCTGCTGATGATTAGTAGGCCTGTGTAGAGGAAGTCATAAAATATCTGCTTTATCTGTGTAGCCATCCACATAAAAAACCATAATTTTATCTCGCATCATATTTACATAAACTTCCGACAAATTCAAACGAAATTTGTGGCTTCCTAGAGTGTGAACTAATGAGAGTCTACTGCACGCAACTAGGAAATGAGGATGCGGGCATTGCTCACCCGTGCTGGTGAGGTTGAAGGCAAAGGCGGGCTCCTTGAGCGGCCAGGGCCCGCCGTGCACGCACGCCTGGGGGCTCTCGGCAAAGTGCACCAGTCGTCCGTTCTCCGAGAAGGCCTGCAGCAGACACCACCGCAGCGTGACAAAAACATTCCGGACCAGGCAATCTAAGGACCTTGCTGAACGCTTTGATATGTGCGAAGGAAGCGGTGCGTCCATCGGCAACCTCACCGCTTCCTTCGCACATATCTGTCCAGTCTATCGAAGGAAGGTTAAAATCTCCGGCAATAATTAACCTCACTTTTTCGCTTTTCGTAGACATGCACAAGTAATTAATCATTAAGAGGAGCAAGATATTCTGCTCCTGATTCAGGCAGACGATAAAAACGAAGTTTACAAATGCTGTTTCACAAAACAAGCACTTGATGCCTTCAACGGGAGACATCGGAATGCACTCTGTGCCGTTCTTAACTAGAATAGCAATGCACCCTCCTCTTGACCCAAAATCTTTGCGAAAAATATCAAAAGCTGGTGGAACAAATTTGCGATCTGCAAATAGATTGTTAACCCACCTTTCAGTAATGCACAAAGCATTAGGATCGTGTTTCAATAAAATAGCTATTTGTTCGACACTTTTGTTTGACACACTATGAGCATTGAGGTTCAGTAAAGCGAAAACACTGTTGGGACGGCTGCTTAGCGGGACTTGCTGCTACCAATGCCATACCGGAGGAAACATGGAAAGATCCCCGCACAGACGCAGTGTGCTAGGAAAACAGCTGGTCGTCGAGCGATATAGTTTGTCATGGGCCAAGCGAGCTGTAGCATCCCGACTGCATTCTTCTCGACCACTTTCCCATAGCTTCTTTTTGATAATCTGGATGTGCTGATAATCTGGATGTGCTTTGTGAAGTCTTTACTCAACAATATTTTGCTCCCTTTCAGTTTTTTTTTGCAGTTATAGAGAATAGTCATTTTCTCTCCAGAGTCATTCAGTTTTGAGACAACCGGTTGAGCGGTGATCTGCTGCCCACCAATTCGATGGACACGTTCTATGGTCTTTGACTTAACACCCCTTCTGTCAAACATAGTCGTTTCAACCAGAACTAGTAGATCAGCAGCCATTTCATTTTCATCTTCTTCGAGTCCTAACGTTACCAAGTTGTTCCGTCTCGATTGGCTTTCAAGGTTGTCCAGGTTCTTAGATAGGTCTGGAACAGCCTTGCTGAGGTCTGTTACAGCAGTCCGAATTTCAGTCACGCCGTTAAGTAGCGAATCGAGGCATTGGACTTTAGCCCACAGGTTCTGCAGTTCTTACGTATTTGCATCATCTCGTTGAATGAACCCAAAATATTCGATTCGCGTTTCAATTTTTTAATGTGAAAGCACTAACTGTCCCATAGAGCAAACCGACGTCGTCAGCTTTGAAGCCCCGCACCAAACGGCACCTATATTCCCCCAAAGTGAAGCCGATTTCTGATGGATAGGCTCCCATTGGCTGGCACGCGTCACCAAGGAACAAGGCCTAAGCAATTGCT
This sequence comes from Ixodes persulcatus, assembly GCA_013358835.2. Classification (NCBI taxonomy): domain Eukaryota; kingdom Metazoa; phylum Arthropoda; class Arachnida; order Ixodida; family Ixodidae; genus Ixodes; species Ixodes persulcatus. Next base: position 54,158 of record JABSTQ010005104.1, read on the forward strand.
GTGTAAATATGAGCATATCCAACTTGCCTGAAGGCTAACAAACAAAAGGGTATTAGACAGTGGACAGCCAGGCGCACTGCGCCCAGAATTGGCGCAGTCTGGCCTCGGCGAGAACGTCGTTGCCGATCGCAGTGCAATGCCGTGTTTATCTGCACTCCCGTAGTCCGCCAAGTCCTAGGCGGATACGGTGCTGTAAGAAGCTGACTGGGCAATGTCGATATGGAAGACCAGCGTCACGGCGTAAGACGATGGAGCCAAGGTGGCTATGAGCACCCCCTAAAAAAAGTACAAAAAAAAAACAATGAGAAAACAAAAAAATCTACCCGATGTGATTCCGCGACACGGTGCAGAGCTCACTGCGGCGTTTCGGGCTATTTCTAGGAGGCGTCTAGAGATATTTCGAGAGCGAGAAATCGAGCAATCTTTTTCGGCGTCAGTTTTCAGAGACCTTTGAGTGGTCGGGGTTCCCGCCCGTCGGCGCAGCCAAAAAGGAAGCGGCGTTCTAGGGGACTTACAATGCAGTAGCGCCTCTGGTTGTGCATGGCGCTGGCAATGACGAAGTGGGTGCCATTCTCCTCCCAGCTCCCGTGGCACTGGAAGCCTGCGCAGATGCCGGCCCCGCATTACTTGCAAGCCATCGGAAGGTTGTACTCCGACAACTAAACCTATGTTTTCGAATTTTCCCACCTTTCCGGGTCCTCCCCGACTATTTTATGGAAAGTTTCCGACCGAACCGTAACGGGACGAGACAAGTATGAAGTGTGGTTTTTATACGGACAACATTGGTATGTCTGAGGGCCGACACCGGACCTCATTACCTCTTCGGTCCATTCTCTTTCCTCTTTTGATCCAGGCAATGTCCTGTTCTCAATCTTTCGTGCTCTATCCCAACTGCTAGCGTCACATTCTCACGAGGTTTTGGCTTCCCCAGATGCCTAGCTTATTTACGCGGGCCGAAAAACAGTTTTTTTTTTCTCAAAAACACCCAGTACTACCTCTCGCTCACTGTCATACTTCTGGCACGTTTCAGGATCATTTATATTTGCAATACGGCAATATGGTCGAACTCGCTTGTAACTAGGTTTTTGTGTTCTCAAATAAATACAAAAAAATCTGCAAAAAGCAACTAAAATTTTTTTCAATTCGGATTTATCAAAAACAAAACTCAGAATTTCGAGGTCACAATGGCAAAACAAAAAGCAAAATAGATGGCATTTTACATATAAATTTTTATAGAGCATAGAGTCAGTGGTCACGAGGAGAGGCCACTTTAGTTTCCTTTAAAATCTTGAACTACCTAGTCAGTTCTGAAAAATTGAAAACAAAATAAAATTAAACTCCAAATTTCAAAGAACTGGCAATCTAACAAAAATAAACTCAGAAAAACGGCCTCCCAATTTTATGAGATACTAACTCCGAAAACACAAACTCCTACTTGTAACAAACCGAGAAACGGTGAAAAATTGGATACAGCAAACTAACGTTCAGTGAAAGGTAACGACATTTTGTATGCTGAAGAGTAAGAACACTTCAGCCATCTTGGTACATAAAATCTTAAAACTTGCATTGGAGGCGGTACAACTGAAGCTCTTCCCTGCCATTCTTGCTTTGTCAGTGACCACAGTAGACTCTCATTAATCCAAACTGCAGGAAGTCAGAAATTTTGTTTGAATTATCGGAAGTTTGAATTATATGAAATTTATCTAAATATCATGCAAGATAAAATTATGATTTGTTATATGATGGCTTCACATACAAAGCAGATATTCAATGATTTCCTAGCTCTACACAGGTCTACTAATCATAAGCAGGTACGCCACGCACGAGACATTGGTGAAATGTATGAGACAAGTTTATTCATCCCTCAAAAATGCTGTCTTTTGTGCGACCATTTAGACGGCACATGACACCTCAAAACACAATTAAATTTGGTCATCCAGCAGAAATTGTGGACTATTAGCCACATTGAGCACACTTTTATTGAGCACCGGTGCACTGCGGCGAGGGAACAGCATGCTTCTCTGCGGTGCACCGACACTCGGTAAGAAGCCTGCTCAACGGGGCCGCGAGAACAAAAAGTATGAATTACACGAAAACGCCATTAGTTAAGTGGGTTATAAATACATTAAAAAATAGCGGGACAACCGAAATTCTGAAATTTGTTTGAATTAATCGCGAGTAGGAAATATTCGAGTTTGAACTATTGCGAGTCCACTGTATAGGCAACAAAAGGGCAACCCACGCGAGACAGTTAGGGAAGGAAGCGTCGACACTTTGAAGTGCAGCTTATTCGGCGGCCCCAGAGAACTCTGTTAGGAGTCGAATGCGTCACTCACTCCTGAGCCGCTTGTGGGGGCTGCAGTCGAAGAGGAGCTCGAGCCGGTCTGCCCCCGCGCAGCCCGAACTGAGCTGGGATCGCTGGGGGCAGTCCTGGTCAGGCCCCGAAGGGGCATCCCAGGCCAGCCGGGGCAGCTGGGGACCCTCCAGCAGAAAGGTGCCCGCCAGCGGGCACAGGGAACGCTCCGGCTCCGCCCCTGCGCATCGTGCAGACAAACGGCTGCCTCAACCAAGCTTTCGCCGTGGTTTTTTTTTTTTTTTTCACTTTCTTTTGTTTTATTTGCTTTTATATGGCTTCTTTTTGTTTGTTTAATCTTTTTTATAAGTAAAGAGAAAGTTGCTTTTTCTTTTTATGCATCCCTCTTTTTTATAAATTCCAGCTTTCTCTCTTATTTCGCGTTCCGTCGCTTGGGTTACTGAACGCGCAGCCAAGCGCATTCAGCTCACATGCGCAGCAAGGTGTGCACGTGAGCTGCTCCGGTCACGGTGTTATGTTTGTGCAAATACGGTACATTGAATTATCGATATAAATCCAGCTATTTTGCTATCCTCTTTCAATTCTAGATATAGCAGTGTTTGCCTGTAAAGGCAGGTTTACACACTTGCGTTTGGTTGCAACCAAGTGCTTTACGACTTCTTGCAATCACTTCTACTGTGGGAGGACATGCTGGCACCATCTGTCGCGCAGCCCCAGAACACTCGCAAGTGGCATATATTTCTCCACTTTTTTGTGCCTCATTCTTGCACTGTGGGCTTCAGAAATTCTGACGATGTTATAAACAATCATTTCTCGTAGATAGCACGTATGTTTGATCTCGCAAATACTGCAAACCCTTCGCTCCAGTTTGATGCAGTTCGAAGGCCACCTCATGGATGGTGCTCGTAACAGATCGCAAGAACTCTGTCGTAAACAAGCGCGAGTGCGTGAACGGGCCTTTAGGGCGGCCGTCGGGGCACGGCCGGCGAGTAGAGTCTCACCAGGCTGCTCCCTGAGCAGGGTGACCAACTCCGCCCTGCTGGAGTCAAAATGGCTGCTGCTGCACGCCTCGCTCTGGTCGCTGCTCGAACGGCCTGCAGAGAGTGCAACAGATGCCCGTTAGGATGCAGTGCCCATGATGGGGCAGTCTCTTTTGCTGCGATTCAAGCTGCAGCCACACACTGTACATTGCATCCCTGTGAATATTAAAGGGACACTGACAGGGTACTTATGCGTGCCAATGTTTTTATTTAAACGTGACCTACGAGAGCCCTACTACCCAGAATACAATTTGCGGCTCGAAATTCGTCTTCTTTCCGCCCAAAAACCGCCGATCGAGAATTGGCCGGCTTCATGTGCGCTCACTTTCTTTTCTGCAGTCACGTGCCGTTCAAACTGATGCGTACCAAATATATTGAAAGTCATGGGTCATCTAAGGCACAAGTTCAATATTGAAAATAGAAGAGAATACGAACCGCATTTTTCGCGGCTTCCAAGAAGCTGGAAATACGCCAATCAAAAATAAATGTTGCACATATGACAGGAAGTAGATGTACACGTCATTCTCAATATGGCGACCTGCCGTGGGCTGGACGATGCGATCAGCAACCAGGGGCAGGCCTTGACCCACATCTGCCACATGCATGCCTATGCAGTTACTTAAAGGGACGGCAATCTGCCTTTTCCTTAAAAAGAGAGGTCTCACCCGGACAACGTCTTTATCAGAAATGTCCACCAATTTAGCCAGTGAAACTTAAGTAAAGAAGCTGATGGGATTTGTGGGAGTCCCTAGCTCCCTTTCCCCGATACGGCCTAAGGGCCGCGTGCGCGACGTCGGGAGTCACCTGGTTTCTGACCGGAGCATGCCTTATCGTTGGCCAGGAGAGGCAGCCATCTTGGTTCTCTATTTGCGCCACTCCTCCGCCCGTTTCCCCCCTGTTGTATCTTCTAGTTAATTACTTTCCGGTCACTTCGTCTTCTTCTGTCCTTTGCCCTTTCTACTTCCTCTTCTTTACCGAAAAAGATTAAAGATAGAGTCTCGTGGCAGCTGCGCTCAAGTGTGGTCGTTCCATTCCGGGTCTCCAGACACCACACCCCCGTTCGAGGGGATATAGGGAACTTGCTTTTAGAGGGCCCGCCTGCCACCCAGACGAGACTGGAGCAAGAGCATGCTTTGGTCGCTCTTGGGGGACTGTTCTGCTGGACTTGATACTGATCAAACGTGCAGCCACGCGCCCCGCTGACCCACCTCCGACCGGGCTCTCGGGAAAGTATGGTAAGGTAAGGACCCCCTCCCCCCTGTCGTTACTAGTCTTATTGTGTTTGTATTTCACCGGAGCCAATAAACCCCCGGGTGTCCTTCTAATCTGCGTGTCCCTGCACTTCCTTCGCGAGTTCTGGCTAGTAAGTGCAGCCAGCAGTCGAACCCGTTGTAGCAGCAACTCTGATTCGTTGCAGGGTGCCGGTTTTGCGGTCGGCCTCCTATCTGAACGCCTCGTACCCCTTTGAGACCTCCACAGACTTAATTTGTCAATAAATATATGAGCTTTTCGTTTGTTCGTTATACGTTTGGAGAAATGTGAGCTTACCCAGCTGCATCTCCACAATGTGCGAAGCTCTCCGGTACAGCCTCATGCATCGGTAGCTGCTGTCACTGGAAGACATAAAACGTGCAGCATTAGGCAATGTCAGTCACAAACACATGTCGTCAACACTACTGTGTATGGACTGCTAGCTTGCACGTAGAGTAAACCCTCGCCGATGCACCCTCGGCTGAAAGCCGGTCCCATTTAACTTCCGCAGGAATATCCGTCTTTATTCCCCTTTCGTTGCGCGTGTGCGTCAAGCTTCACCACTTCGCATCGGCGCGCTAGGGGTGGTGGCTAACTCGATGGGTTCGGAAATTTTGCTTACTCTTAAGGTGCTGCCATTCTTTAACCATGATTATCGATCACCCCGCAACTCTAACGAACTGCTCCCCAAAAACGCCGCCCTATATTCGAATATATACTGTGGGGGCCCCGTGGGGGCCCACCTCATTGTCTATTTCCTCTTTTAGCTCACAGCAGCATCGCCATGCACAAACGCTGCTGTGGTCGCGAGCGTGCGTGATTAAAGATATTCCATCCGAGACATCGGAGTCGCCTGACGCTTCCTCCACAAAAATGGTGACCTGAACATGATTCGCTCCGAGCATCTGTCATCCAGGTGAATGTTCTCCGCGACCTGGGACACTACAACGATGCGGCTTCGGACAAGGGGGCGGAGGTCAGTAGCGTCTTCCTCAAGCTCGGCCTCCGCACCTGGGGCCTGCATCACCTAATCTCCCATCGCGTCTGCCGCCGGCACGTCGGGACGCATCTATTTCGCTCTTCCCTGCCGGCTCGGCACACTGGGCTGAGGCTCTATCTTCGCCGCTGCAGTCACTGCTCTGCCAACGGCTACGGTGCGTCGTTGACCGTCAAGGGCAGTGCGGCTGTTGAGTCGTAGAACATGAACGTCGCTCGTCAGCTCAACACCGCGACTCTGAGGAATGTACCTGCAGCGACCCCACAGCTGGTTGCATCATTCTGCGAGTCTGAGGTTTACTTCGAGCCACCGGCGAGTGCCCGCTGTTTCCGCTGGAGGCAACTACAGGAGCATAGCACGCAGTCGATCCCTTTTGCCTGCAGTCTGCCAGACGCCAGCCCACTTTCACCCCCCCTCAGCGGTTATCGGACGCTACCTCAGCCCTATTACCACGCTTAGTTCAACTTCGCCGGCCTCTCGATCCACCACGTGCAGCCAGTACCCGACCGCAGGCAACGTTTATAAGGGGGGAGCTTTGTAGGGGCACCGTGGGGGCCCACCTCGTTGTCTATTTCCTCTTTTAGCTCGCAGCAGCATCGCCATGCACAAACGCTACTGTGGTCGCGAGCGTGCGTGATTAAAGATACAGTCGACTCTCATTAGTTCAAACTCGAGGGGGGCCGAAAATTTGTTTGAATAAAGCAAAGTTTGAATTATCAGGAGTTTCTTCCTATAGAGACGCATAGGATGGGACCTGCACGTTAGTTTGAATTATCCGAAAGTTTGAATTAAGAGATTTTGAATTAACGGGAGTCGACTGTATTCCATCCGAGACATCGGAGTCGCCTAACGTTTTTTCTACATATACGTTACTTCTCTACAGCCCTGAAAGTCCAGAAGAGATGATTTGCTATCGGAGAGTTGCTCCCTGTCTCATGCCTTGGTTCAAAAAGCGTTATCAATCGTAACGTTTTTCTTTTCCCGTTTTGTGCAGTCAGGGTGCTGTGTCTGGAATGTCGGGGTGTGCAAATACTCGAATATACGGATTTGAATCGAATAACAAGTTCCCGAATAGTTCAATTCGCGAATCAAATTCCTAGTATTAGGCCACTCGAATATTCAATATATTCGGCCAAAAACACGCAGTCGGGGCGGAGCTGACAAGAGAGCCGTCTTTTCTACCGATATTCACGCAGTGATATTAGACAGACCATGCGAGAAACACCTCTTCGTCCTACCATTCCACAAAAATCTAACGCACAGGTTAGAAAAAAGAAAAGCAAAGAATGCCACAAACTTCACAGCACGCAGATTTAATCATGATCGTGACATAATCTAACCTTGAATCACAACCGAAACATCCCGTCTGCGCCGCCTCCAGAGAGGAATTGTTGGGAGGCCGGAATTCTACGCCATGCCTAATGCTTTTCACGAGTAAAGCCTTTCGTTTCAAATTGAACGACAATGTAGAACAGACTTGCCACACTCACAGAAATTGGCGACTGTGAGATCACAAAAAGAAAACCATGTTAACCACGCCGATGAAAACAACCGAGTTGTCGTCGTTGTTGTTTTGGAACCGCAAGCTGCAAGTTTGAATTCGGAACGAAATCGAACAGAAAAATAGCGTGCCTAGATTTGAGAGGGTTTCCAACCGTTCGATAGCCGTGTTTGAATTACGAACTGCGAGAAAGTGACGAAAAGACGAAAGCATCGATCGGGCAGGCGTCGTCGCTCTTCCGTTTGCTCGCCTTCTCTCCCCTCGACAACACAACACACGCGCAATTACGACCAATCAGCGCAGAAACCGTCTCCGTGGTTTCAGTTTCGCTTGCTCCCTCTTTTAAATATAGGCTCTCTAAAACAGGATGGATGGACGAAGGAATGAATGCATAGCGGCTGTTGGACGGTGACGTGCGCCACCTAACCACATGTTTTTCCTCAAGCCTGTTTACTCAGATTTAACACCTACTATCTGTTTAATTATATGAATATCCCGGGTGCTCTTTTTTGCCTTTAAAATTGAGACCAAACATCGCAAAATGCCCCTTTTCTGAGGTATACGGATATAAAAAAAAGGATATGTCGCGGTGTTAGGTCGTGCTTTTAACGAGAAAAAAAGGCACGGGTGGCTGTGACCTTGGTTTTTTTGTGACGCTTAGGGTAGATAGATTATGTTTGGGCCATAAAATTGGGTCTTTAGTGCCCCACGTCCATCAGCAGCTGCTTCTTTTTTTTTTTTTCACCAAAACTTTTATACATTTGAACTTGTGTTTCATACAAGATGCATATTCTGCACTAGGCACATACTCTGCACATATAATAATAACATTCACAGCAGACTTTGAAAAATTCCTACAAATAAAATCACTCTTCGGATCAATATTTGGCTTTTTTTTCTTTATTCGACTCGGCATTCGATTCGATAACTACTATTCAGTATTCGCACTACCCTACTCACAAGTGATGTTTGTCAGCTTTTTGCATCTACGAAATCGTCGTTTGCAGTCTTAGCCCACCGGGACTACTTGTACCTGCCATTGCGAGGCGGTTGAAATGCTTACATAGTCGCTGGACCTTTAGATTATCCTCCGCGATCAGTCTAGTTTGCCGCATGCAAATACAGGACGGATTAAATGTTCGACGAACGACTACAACCATTCCGCCCGAAGGTCACCCAGCGTGTGGTGAGAAATGAGTGGTTCCATCAGCCCACAGCCCAGAAAACATAAAATCCGATCAATGTTTGGCGAAACTTTGAAAGTACTTCCCAAGAAATCGTATTATCCATAAACGTATGAACCGGTAAAAAAACCATAACCCTATGGGACATTTCTCAAGCCCTTAATCGTGAATGCATGCGATGAGAATTCGAATGAACCGAGATCGTATCAACGAGGTTCTACTGTACATACGGTAGACGCCTGTTCTGCCACATGTCGATATGCAGCTTGACAGTCCACGGCAGCTACGGCAGCCAGGAATTCAGACTCTGCGACGACGGCGACACTCGCATTCGCACCTTCTTTTTGCCGGGACTTCTACGACCGATCGCCGGGCTGCGACATCCGCGCAACGACACGCCCGCCTTTCAACGTCCTTCGTTGCCACTATGGGACCGTTTTCGACGCATCAGCGAGATAGGACGCCGAAACAAGCCGGTCGGTTAATGCGGCCAGTGCGGCACTCACCAGCCCCGGGTGGCGTGCACCAGCAGCTGCGCCCTGCCCTCCTGGCTGGGTCCCAAGGCGTGGCAGCGCATCGTCAGGTCCAGGTCGCCCCGGGGCCCCCGCACGTCCAGGGTCAGGTTGCCCACCTCGTACAGGGCGTCCCCTCCCAGCGTCCTCCAGCGCCTGCCCTGGGACAGCCACTCGGGCCACGGGCAGGGCTCCTGCCGGGACGCCCAGCCTGCGGACACACACCCCCTCGGTAAGCACCATAATAAGGGTGAGGCCAGTTTTTTTTTTTTTTTTTTTTTTTTGCTAAATTTCAGAGAGATACTGGGGGTGTGACTAAGGGCTTGTTCACATACTTGCGTTTGCTTTGGACCGTGTTTTTAAGATCACTTGACGAAAAAAAAATACACTGGCATGCGGACGCCATCTGTAAGGTGACTTTGAAACTGAATTTTCCTAGAGTGAAGGTTTTGCAATATTTGCGAGATCAGACGTCCGTACCATCATAAGAAATGATTGCTCGTAAGATCGTCGAAAGCTTTTCCAGCCGACAAAAAAAGATTGATGCATGAAAGAAATAGGGAATATACGGCATTGCCTAGTGTTCCACTGCATATCGATAGATCGCACCAGCATGTCCTTGCATTATAAGAGATTTTAGAAGGTTTTAAGGCACACGGTTGTAAGCATTAGCAAAATGTGTGAACTAGCCTAAATGCGACGCGAGCAAGGCAGGACTGCAATGGCAACATTGCTATATCCCTCTATCTTCTTTGCTCAGCATGTGTCAATCGCACCCAAGAGTGATGTCAGCAGCCTGGAACCACCGGCAGTGATATTTTACTGCCCTCCGACCGCACGCATGCTTCGAGTATTGACTGTTTTGAATCAACCGTTTGAAACTCCGTGTAATCCTCCGATGCTTGGATGGTGAAAAAAATTCTGCAATAATTCTTAAATAAATAATAAAAAAAACAAAACCTAAAGTCGCCGACTGATTTTTTGGACACCGATAATTTGGACTTGTCCAATATTTCAGACCTAAAGGAGGAACAATGACTTAACTGATCAAAATAGCGCATATTCACGACCGATGATTCGGACAGCATGAATCCGAAAGTAGACTTTTTGGACAAAATTGTTGTGAGCGATCAGCGGGAATCACCACCGAGAAACCGCCGTTTTAGATTCTATGTTGGCTGTACATGGTTTGGCTTGGTTTGGCAGTGCGACTCGAGTACAGTCGACTCTCATTAATTCAAACTCGAGGGGGGCCAAAAATTTGTTTGAATAAAGCAAAGTTTGAATTATCAGGAGTTTCTTCCCTTAGAGACGCATAGGATGGGACCTGCTTGTTAGTTTGAATTATCCGAAAGTTTGAATTAAGAGATTTTGAATTAAGGAGAGTCGACTGTACTGCCAAGTCCTACCGTTTGGTGATGCTATGCTACAACTTTTTGTTTTTTTTGCTAGCTGCATGTCATTATCATTATGATTGTTACCATTTTGTTTTGTTCATTTGCCATCCTACAGTCGTGGACTTGCGCCTCTCATCTCGTCTCGGTGGATTGCGTTTCCGGACTACATCGACTTGGACTACTTGGCCCCGTATGTTCTTCCGCTGCTGCAAAGTGTCGCTAAGAAGCGCGAGAAGTACTCTTGATGATTCTTTTGAGCCTGCTTAGATGTAATAAAAGCAACTTTTTTAATCTGCTGATTTTTCGTACTGCTCTATTATTCAGATGTTTTTTCGGTCCCTGCAAAGTTTGAAAATTCTGTTGGCGACTGTATGCCATCCCATGGTGTCGCGTTAAGAGCAGTGTCCGAGGAACAAAATACTGTCACGAATGACAAGTGATGAGGCGGCGAAGCACTGAGTAAACTGAACGTTTAATGGGGCGAACTTGAGCCCAAAAATAAAAGGGAAAAGAGAGATAACAACAGAGCGTCGCAAGCGCCGAAGGCAGCGAGGCAGCAATATCGAACGCTGAGGTGAAACTGACTGGACAAGGTCGCGGGTAGCAGCTTATCTACAGTGCGTCACTATCTCGAAAGTTTGGCAAAGGCTCGAGCGTCGCGCGCTCGGGGCGAGGATGAAGTAGCACTTTCGAGAGCAACAAAGCAGGTGGAAAGCTACATCTGGTGCAAGAATGAACGCGAATCTTCTAGATGTCGGTGACCGAGCGTTGCTTTCTCGGCCCTGCGGGCGGCAATACGCCATTGCTTTTCGGAGAGCTCTCGTACTGAGTTGCGTTTCTTGGTACCACGCTGCTGCTGGCTAAGAGCCGACAAAATCCGAAGCCCACGGAACCGCCACCTATACAAGTTTACAGAGCATGGTCAGCCCCACTTACAATTGGTACTGCATTTTGGGGGCTTTATTTTTTCCCACAGGTCGGGTGTTTTTTGTCATCGATTTTAGGTGTCGGACAAAAACTTGGTGATTATCTCGGCTCATGCTGAAGAGAATAGGGCACTTCACCCTCCAGGAAACAGGTGTATGACTCGAATACTATTTGGAAAACACCCCCGCAGCGATAAAAGAAGGGAACGGAATAAGGTGTCTGATTCCGAAGAAAGCAACAGCCTCGCAGATAAAGCTGCAGACACAAATTTTCATCCCTTAAAACTTGGGTTTTTTCTCACTCAAGAACAGCTCTGATTTTGAGCTTTCGGTATACCCCTGATTTTTATGAAGCCGAATCAGGAGCTTATTACCAGGGTCTATGGGTATTTACCGAAAACATGGAACTCTACTTATGACAAACCCTGGAAAACCGAGATGTTAGATATAACAAGCCGACATTTCTTTCGCACTCCTTCTAGTGTACTTTAGGTGCAGTTCTAGCTCACTTTCGACGGACTCACGCCGAGCGTAAGCGCCGTTGCATATAGAAAATACAAAGCTCGCCGAGGCTAAGCACGTTGACACTACAGAGTAGAGTGCCAGAATCTTGCTAGGAAAATGAAACGTCTTTGCGCTGGCGACGTGTGTTGAGCTTCCCTGGTTTGTGCTGGGAGCAGTGGCTGGCATGAGGCAGCACCTGAGCTATACTCATTGACTGAGTGAGAACGGCAAAGAGTGTCTTTCACACCCTCCAGCACGCGCTTCGTGCCTTTCATCGGGCTTTGGCTAAACAGGCACGCTCGAGGTTCATGAAACACCCAAGAGTCGTCCAAGGTAGGAAGCTTGAGCTGCCTTCGTTGCCATTATCACCTTCTCAAGAAAACCCTCGAAATTCAAAATGGCTTAATTTAGAAGTTGACATCTTTTTGTCTGAATCATAGGTGGAACCATGATCTTACCAAATAGTTTAAACAAAAAGGGGTTCCCACCTTTTCCGGTGGTTATCCACAGCCGTCAAAGTCCGTGCAAAATAAATTTCCCGTGAGAGTCACCTTGTGTGTCGTTTACACGGGGCGTCCCCCCCAAAAATGTACAGCGTTTTGTTCTCTGCAAAAATAGACTGTGTGTCGTCAAACGCCTGGTCTGCAACGAAATGTAGCTTTAGCAGTCCGAACCGCATGCCAAAGTCTTAAGAGCTTGCCGTTATCCGGACAGCTGAAAAAGCCCGCAAATACGGAGAGCCGAATGGCATCGGGAATGGGCCTCATTTTCCCATTGAAAGATTAAAGGGAAGCTGATGAGGTTCTTAAAAAAAAAAACGAGATAGAGGTGAATTCTAGAGTATTTTTGTCCTGTGAATTTGAGTATCACGAGCATTTTACTTGAACGTATCGACAGACGCGAGAAAAACCGAAAAACCACCCACTGGGTGTGATATCATACACAGATGTTCCAGCTGCCTAGCACATGCCGCTCGTGAGGGAATACATAAAGCGCTTTTCACTGCTCGGGATAAGGCTTGCAAAAAGCGCGGAAATGTTGAGATCTCTTATACAGTAATCCCTCGCTATAACAATGTCAACGGGACGGCAAAATTTTTTTATATAAGCGGTTTTTCAATAAAAGTGATAGAGGCAAAAAAAAAACAAAAACAGTGCCAGCAGCTTTGCCGGTGGACGGGAACACTGCAGAACACTCCGACTATATAGTATTCAAACAAACCATGGTTATAAACAACAAGCAGCAGCTTTACCGTGTAAAAAAATAATTAAGTGGAGTTTGCCGATAATTTTTTCTGGGAATCTGTCCTCCTCAAACTGCTCCAGGCATCGCAAGAACACTGTCAATGCCACTGCACTCCACTTTGTTTCGAAGGAGCCATAGGATGTTTTGCGTCTCCGCAGCTGTCAGCGGTTCCCCAGATGCCTCTCCGACGTTGCTTCGTGTTTATCCTGGCCCCACGGAAGGTCTACGATCACAGCATCCGTGGCAAGAGCAACGACGGGAACCTCCGTATCAACAAGCGCGAAAAATCAAAGTTATCCTCGGTGGCCTCGCCAAAATGTTTTCACACACTCCTGTAGAGATCGTTGCAGCTCTGGGAATCGTGTGCCGGCTCGGCAACCATGCTCATGAGAGAAAATCTAACGCAGGTACGCAAAGCAGTTGGCAAGCACATCTTTGGTTCGCGGGCGCGCTTTCTCTTGAGTGAGAAACTTCTCGAACCCGTCCAGTATGCTTTGGTTGTTCTGCATAAGGGTGGACAGTGTCGAACAGCCAATGCCGGAATGCCCAATTCTTGGGCAATTTCGGACTTGGACAGCCCACTTTTCTTAACTTCACGGATCTAAGCGACTTTTGGTAAACACTCGCTCTAGGCGCCCGTGTTTGTCTTCTGTGTTGTGTTTATCTTTTTAGCGCTTTTAACCATGGTTCAAAACAAGAACATTCCCTCTCCCATACGACGCACGTGTAGGTGTATGTAGGAGTTGCGCCCATGCAGGCATGCGCATTGGGGGCTCCTGAAGGGATGATCTCCTCCGAGCTCCATCGGGTCCATTGCTCCCTTGACCCCATTCTGACAGAAGTCGGGCAGCGTCGGAATGTAGACGCTGCTCCCTCCCTGTCCGCATTGGCGCATCACCATTGGAAGCGGCGCTCTGCCAGCTCTGTGTGCTCTGCCCTCCGTCACCCGTTAACTTCGTTTTCCCAGTTTGCCGATTGCCTCAGTGGAGAAGGGGGAGGAAACGCAAGGCTCGGTTTCACAGTTGATCACTTCTGCAACTACGCACTTGCAGCCATTACGAGAGCGGCTTGGCTTGGCTTGACTTGGCGCAACCACTTGGCAGCAAAAGAAAATTGGCTTTGTGACTAGCTAAGTTGGACGCAATTCGAGACTCACAAAGCCGAAAATTGGAAGTGCATTCGTTACGTGAGGGAAAAAAAAAGTCAAAATATTTGTACTCGCTGTGGCATTCATTATGCAAGTAGATACGGTACTGTATGTTACGATTCCCTCCTTGCACCGAACGCAACAAGAGGGAGAGGCTTCGGTGCTATCTTGAAAGCGCTGTTGCGGCTGCTTGGTGCATCAATCTGAGATATAATTTTGATATTCATAGTCCTGCAGGCCAAATAAAGACATTTTAAGCATTTTTTTAAATACAAAACCACCTCAGTTTCCCTCCAAGAAACTCACTCGTAACTTTTTTATAGGGTAACTGTTAATTTTGAGACCTTGGCATCGGTACCAGACCGCTGTAACCTGTTGCAGGTTAAGAAAATGTGGGACAAGTTCCCCTTGGAAAACTTTCCACCCTTTCGACTTCCTAACGATCGAATGCCGAAGAAAAGGCGAGTCCATTTACCTCCACTCATGCATTCACGCCACTAAAGTGGAAAAAGCGGGGGCCTTTTTGGCAGGATCGCTTGTCCCGTTTTTCTTAACTTGCAACAAGGAATAGTCCTATATTTGAGCAGAGGCTCAGCGTACGATGATGTATAATTTAAAAAAAAAAAAGAAAGAAATATTTTTTTAGAAAAGTTTTTACAATATTTACTGGCATAATGAACACACTTTTTTTCCCGAAAAATTTACACATATTTAGGGGGCGCGTTCATTACGCCAGGTACAATTTTTGCATTTACACACTTCGTGCAAATGTCATATTAGGTGCCAATATGACACGTCAGGGTGATGAGGCACATACCCACTGACAGATGCGCACCCAATCGTGGGTACGCCATAGTAACCATGCTCTATAAACTGCAAACCATTTTTAGGGCGCTTTCGGTGTGCCCTATGCCAAAAAAAAAGCACCCTACGAAGCTCACTTGGCACAGAGAGTGACGCAACCGTTTTTAGGCCTAACCACTATCACGATTTCTGTCCGAAAGCGGACCACAGCAGGGGCGGATCCAGGACTCCGTTTCGGGAGGGAGGGGGAGGGAGGGGCAGAAAATTTGTAAGGTTTCTATTCTCCCATTTTTTCGTGTGCATTGGGGGGTCCACTCATGTCAAATTGCCCTCCGAGAAGGGGGGAGGGGGGGGGGGGGGTGGCCACCCCCTTCGCCCCCCCTTTGGATCCGCCCCTGGACCACAGACAACGGCGTGTTTGTTGCCATGAATGCATCCGATGGACGAAGCATGTCCGGGGCTAGGCAACTCCTCGACCCCAGTTTCGTCACGCGAGCGCGCCATTCGGTTTCACGGTTGATCACTTCTGCAACTACACACTTGCAGCCATTACGAGAGCGGCTTGGCTTAACTTGACTTGACTTGGCCTGGCCGCTTGGCAGCAAAAAAAAATTGGCTTGGTGGCTAGCTAAGTTGGACGCAGTTCGAGACTTGCGGAGCCGAAAATTCAAAATGCAATCATTATGCGGAGCGCAAGTTCGTCTGCTTCTTCTGCATCGGTTGCGGTGGCGTCAGAATGCCGACCTCCGATTGGCTCTGATTGAAGGATAGTCGGTACACCTCGAAGCAAGCTGCCTTGATGTCTGCCCACTATCCCTCAACCATAGCCAATCAAAGTTCGGTGTTCTGATGTCACCGCAACCCCTGCAAAAGAAGCAGACGAACTTGCGCTCCGCATAGGCCCCTGTTACGATTTCCCCGACTTTAGCTTTTTTTACCGTAGACACCCGAAAAAACGCGCCAATGTTGCACCACCGTACTCCGAATTCCCATTTGCTCCGTCACTCTACACCCGGTGCACCCACTCACCCGGGCGCAGCAGCATGGTGCGCGAGCCCTCCCAGGGGCTGGTGAGGCCGTCGCAGGTGGCGTCCCCAGACTGGGCCACGGGGGTCTCCCGGGGGGAGGCCGCCTTCTCGTACACCTGCACGGGTCCCACACATGTGTGCCCATTAATGCAGGACTGCCGAAGCGTCGGCACTACGGTGCCCGGAATAAAAAGAAAGCCACAGCCTAAAGAATAGTGGGAAGCATAAAGAGAAAGATACTCTTTCTCCACCCATGGAGGAAAGCCAAACGAGTAAAGAAAGGTGCGAGGACCACAGCCAAGCTCTCTGGCCGGAGTGTGGCGGAGGCGCAGGACGTGCCTACGACCGGCGTGTTTAACCTGTCCTAAACAGTGGTCGCTTCATTTCCACCCCATGATGTTACAAGTCGTGACATCGGCGGAGGTGGATGTAGAGGACGCCCATTCTGCTGCAGGTAGCTCTTCAGCTTGACAGTTTTCGGAAGCTTTGGCAATTGGGAGGCGACATGTCGCATCAAGAAATGCATTCCTTCCTGCTTTTTTTCCGGAACTTCCACACCCAATCGGAGAGGATCGCGACACTGGACGGCACGGCACTCTGGCTTTCGTGACGCCATTTACTGCCACTTTGGGACCACTTCAGATGCATGGGAGACATAGGACGTCAAAGGATTTAAGACACGAAAATTAAAGGAGTGGATTATTCTTGAAACAGAATACAGAAGAACCTCGCTAATACGTTTCCAGTTTTCATGTTTTCCCGGCTCTTACGTTCAAAACTGCTGGTCCTGCCGAGCTCCCAGGCCCCCCCAAGAGCCTTCTCATTTTTTTTTAAGTTTTCCCGCATTATATGTTTTTTTCCCGAGGTCCCCTGAGAAACGTATCTACGAGGTTCTACTGTACTCATAGGCTACTTGATATATACACCAAGTATTGCGATTTTTATGGCTCCAGTAATTGCAATAATCAATTTACAAATCCATCTGGCGACCAAGCAACACTGCCCGAGTTAGTCATACCTCAGTGCCCATAAGCCACGTGACCACGAACTGTCTCGTTCTAGGCGCCCCCGTGCACGCTCTACCTCGCCTCGCCACGGTACAATCAAATCTTCTCGCGCAACTCGGCTACTCTGACGCTAATTTCACTCTCACCCCCAGCCCTTTGACCTTCCAACCTGCATGCAAGTGCGAGATCGTAGCTGATGACAGCGACTACGGCGAGTTTATCCGTGACGATTCGTCGTCGGTGGAGTTGGTCGCCAGCGGGTCACGGTAAAAATGGCCAGCTTATAACATCTCTCGATACCAATCGCTTTCGTCGCTGCTGCAATCGGTGTCGAATACTCGGAAGAAGCGAGCGATGCTGAAGACATAATCGTCGCGAACCGCAAGCTTGAAATGAGGAAGGAAAACGAGGAAGCTAAAGCACGAGACGCCGAGAAAGCCAAGTCTGTGAGCCCGTCCAAGGGAACAGCGCGCGTTGGGCGAATGATGTCACCGACCCAACACAAGTGGAAACTTTCCCGAACGGGGTGAATTTGAGGCTCCAGCATATAAATCGATTTATCCCCCAAACTATCCTGCCATTTTCAAAACAAATTAATCAGAAATATAGGAATGTACAATGGGTCCTAGCAGTATATAGTTATCTCATACTTTATTTTTGGCATGTCCCTTTAAAAACACCAGCCGGACGTGCGTTTCAGACGCCGTGCCGCTGGGTGATGGAGGGAGGCAAGGAGGAACCTACAAAGCAGCGGAACTTGTCCTCGTCCGTCTTGGCAGCCTTGTGGTCGAGCTTGCCCACCAGGTAGCGCAGGGAGCCTTCCTTCCAGGAGCCCAGGCAGGTCAGCTGCTCTTCTGCACAGCCAGGGGGCATCACATTACACGACACGTCTTCCTCTCTCCAGAGGGTATCCCACGGACGATGGTACCACGCACCACGGGCAGCCTCTCGTCTATCGCCAAATCAAGTAGCAATTGGTTCTATATGCCTGCAGCTGCAGTACACCCAAAGAGCATTGAGC
This sequence comes from Ixodes persulcatus, assembly GCA_013358835.2. Taxonomy (NCBI): domain Eukaryota; kingdom Metazoa; phylum Arthropoda; class Arachnida; order Ixodida; family Ixodidae; genus Ixodes; species Ixodes persulcatus. Next base: position 72,036 of record JABSTQ010005104.1, read on the forward strand.
AAGTCGAGTTTGCGCAGCAGTAAGTCAGCGGAACTGCCCGAATCGTTGTTTGCGTCTCGTCATTTTTGCTACCACAACACAGGACCGGAATACGTTACGCCGCAACTATGTGCTTCCTGTTTCTAGTTTGCCTTCATCCCACTGCCAGGCAGTGTAGCGACTCATCTGTGTCTTAAAGAAGCACTGAATTTACGAGAAAATTTTAGGGGCGAAGCTCCTTAGAGTCTAGCCTTGTCCGTCCGTCTGTACGGCGTCTGTGCTCACAAAAAAAGAAAAAATGTTTGCGTAGTCGACAGGATTCGAACCTGTGCGGGGAGACCCCAATGGATTTCTAGTCCATCGCCTTAACCACTCGGCCATGAGTGCGGGACGAATAGAGGGCTCTGAGATGTGGTAGTGACTCAAGAGCTGGGAATGTCATGGATGAAACGTTGCATGTAGCCGCTCAAAGTCTATACAGGAGAAGGCGCTGTGGTCAAATGCATTTATAATCGCGTTAAACTTTGCATGCATGTGATCTGCATTTCACCGACCATAAAGCAGTAATAATGAAGTCGAAACGCAACCCAGAACTCAGCACTACCTATGAGCAATAAAAAAAATCAGCACCATCAGCACTACCTATGAACAATAAAATCAGTATCATCAGCACCACCAGAGCTTCGCCCCAATCAACATCATTCACCACGTGGAGATGCGGTAATTTTTTTCAATGCGTGGGGAGGTCACATAATTCACAAAGTAAACCATCTTGCCCCAAAACACAACCTTTTTTATCACAGTGTGTACGATTGGGAGACACATTTTCAGTTGGAGGCGATTCCAAAACCTGCTTTCACTTTGAGACGCCAACCCCCCTACAAGTCCGAGTCGAACGTGGTTCAGAACGGCCAACATTCGGCAGTGGCAAGGAATGGAGATGTAACCCGGCTGGTTCCGTTCCAAAAATACCAACAGAAGAGCCTTGTGTGGGCCCTTGTTTAATATATAGCGCCACCATTACATGGTCACGTCAGTGTTGGATAAAGTATGTCTAAAAAGTACTTGAAGTATGAAGTAAATGAGAGGATATTTACTTCAAGTACGAGGGGCATTCATAAAGTTTGTATTATTGACACAAAAAATTGAAAAAAACGGAACAAAACAGCATCAACAAGAAAGCGCGTCTCTCTAGTTTCCGCACAGTAATAAACATTGCGTTCTATAGTAGCGCGGAACGCCGCTAGGGAGTCAAAACAAAAAGGGAACCGCCCAACCGCCCGTCAGTGCCAAGCACATGCAGTGATTAGTTTTTTTCCCGTTTGAAGGGAAGCAATGCCAAAGATATTCATTCCAATCTGGGAGCGTTGTTCGGGGACATTGCCCCAGTTTAGGACACTGTGGTTAAATGAAGGAGACGCTTGCAGGGTGGCCAAACAAGAGGGAGGCATTTCAAGGACGACGACCAAGTGATTGCTGAAGTGGAGTGATTCCTGAACACTCAAAACGAGGAGTTTATAACAATGATCACCAGCATGTGGTCCATTGCCAGCAAAAGTGGGTAACGTTTGGTGGCGAACACAGTCTCAACACAGTACAAAGTCTCAACTCCTACTCGATTTTGATTGCTGAATCTCTATTCCTTGGTGACAATGATACAAACTTTATGAACGCCCCTCGTAAAGTAGTAAGTACACCGGATGCAATGTACTTGAAGGAAGGTACTACTGTAAAATTCCACAGAAGCACCCACTTCATTCAAGCACCCCCTATTGACATTTCCCAAACTTGGGAATTCTGCAAATTATACGTTAAGAGCCCGATTTGACCGGACAAGCGGCCATGTCTAGATTAACTCAGTTTTCAATGAAATTGGTCTGGACGGTCCCCCGGTATTTTACGGTACAAATACGATGTACTTTCAAAGTAAAGTACAAGTACTTGGTGACACAATGTTTCATGATGCATTTTGCTTCCCATGTACAGTTTCTTTTCTCGATGCATGCAATGACCTCGGGGGGTCATCGGGTTGCATCAGTTATTTTCGGATATGGCTGCAGACATCGATAAAGTCTTGTAGCCACAGAGTAGTTATTTTCGGAAATGGCACCAATTTCAGAAGTCCCTCGACTTCAGAATTTGGCGTCGCTTGCACTGGCTTCCATCCAAGGGGGTTAAATAGTAGGTCTTAGAGACCATGACGTCAACCCCGCAGCTACAGTAAGCAATCCTCTCATGGAGGAGTGTCTTCACCTAATATATTTAACCTCCTCGCTTGCGCTGACCGACAGAGAAGTAGTGAGGGTTTGAAATGCCGCTGGACAGCTGCCCCTATAAAATGTCCCTCCCAGTATTTTTTCAGTTGATAAAGCATCATTTTGTGATACATACTTAAGGCTGCGGTCCCACGGCGGCCATGACATACGACACTTTCCGCGCGTTTTTGAAATTCGATTGTGGCGTGTTCAAGCTTGCTAAAATTATGTGTTATATATCATCTTGTAGTGTACAACATTATCTTTCTTTTGATGTATGATTTGTTTTCCTAATGCAAAAAGCTAATTCAGTGGGCACTCGCGAATATTGACCTTTTCGGCAAAACATGGTTTCGTAATACAGAGGTGCAGGGTTCACTATTGAAGCAATTTATTTCAAATCTTAGAATGTTATAGACAAAGAGTGCGTTCATTGCATACAGAAGCCCTTTTTTAGTTTTTTAGTTTATTTTGACAGATATTTAATTTAGAAACAATGACTTCGCGGAAGCACATTCTGTTGCGAATTTTTTGGCACCTACCCGGTCATTTTATTTGAAACTTTTTACATGTGTTTGCCATTACAGTCGAAGGAGCTACGCTAAATTTCATTGTAATATGACCTAAACTTTTTTCGGAATGCTCACGTGAAAATTGACAAAAACAGTCAATTTTGGGAAACTTCACTTGGTAGTACAGTAGTACAGCCCTTAGGGATTGGCATAGTTGAATAAACTTGTAGGCCCGCAAAGAAGAACATATTCTGCTTTGCATACAGAGGCCCTTTTTCTAAATTTCAACTTGGATTGTTTATAAAAAAAGTTTGAATATAGCCCAAATCACGAATTTGTTGATAGTCAAAAACGAGTATTTGGACCCCTTTTGGCAGACATTTAGGCACATATTTTTAGTACAAAATAGAGTTTACTGTCCCAGATCCTCATTATCAGCTCACACTTTCGATGATCGTGCCTGAATATTAAATAAATCATAAAAAGACAGGAATTATAAATTGGACGTCGTGTTGCGCCCTCTCTGTGATGGCGGTCGAAACGTGACTATGCGAAGTTCAGGAATACATCAAGGATGGCGCTGCTTGCAGCTGTGGTTGCCAGCTTCGGAAACTGGTTGAACACTTGGTTTCGCGCAAAAGAAAAGTGCATAGAAAACCCGGCCTTGTAGAATGTGCTTAATTATTACATATAATACGGTACTTTTGGCTGATATAGCGTTTAGGAGGATTTTACGGTCGCTGTTTATATTGTCAAAATATTTTTTATGCGCGGTTCCGCCGGTGCACACTCTGCTGAATACAATCGTTCACGCGATCGATATCGACATTTGAAATCACCAAAATTGCCAGTTCTGTGTCGATACGTGCGCGTGACCCACGTGCTTTTGGTGCGTGTGCGCGTACACGTGTTTGCGGCGTCGTCCTTCGGTTGCTGCGAGTTTTCGTGTATTTATTGTACACTGCTTGCCTTCGTGTGCGCATCCCTCTCATTCTTGTAACTATCCCTGCTTTGTTTGTGTGCCTGGCATGAAGTGTATGTCTGTCTTTTTCTTTTCGTTCGCTGACTAAGCTCGTGTAGGTATCCTTCCTGCTGGCTGCAGTTCGTGTTTGCGTCTTGTCTGTGGCTCATCTCCGCTGCGAATAAAAATCGTCTGCTTCAAACGCCAATGCCTTGGAAATTGCCTTCTCAAAATTTGCACACGCATCCGATATTATTAAAACTTTGATAAAGTGTTTAGTGCTTTACTAACTGCACGACAGACTAGTTTTGAAAAGTTTGAACTCGCCGTTTATTTTTTAATCAGCCGTGTTGTGTCGATCTCCATGTATTCTCCCATAGGGCGGGCCGCCGCCTGGAACCCTGAGTACCACGTGACTCGCGCCGAGCCGCTCTGCCGGCAAAACACGGGGTTCAAAGGATTGCGCTACTCTGCTCCGTAGGAGCTATATAGTGCTCTAAGCTGAACGGAATAGAAAAGGTGACGTCGGCTTCTACTGTACACGGTCATAATAACAGGACAAATTTCGTCACATTCTTCTGCTAGAATGATAAGAGCATATATATTTTTGGCCGCGATGCAGAACCAAAAAAATGATTTCCATATTAGCGTTCGAAGAAAGCCTTCAATGCTAGCACTAACCCATAGGATGCAAACGTGACATGGATGGATGGATGGATGAATACGGCTGAGCCAGAGCCGTTTATTGAGAGAGTTTGGCCATACATTGGTTTGAATAGGCGAGCATCTCGGGGCCAACCACAGGCCGCGAAACAGCCCCTAGCGGTGGTCGCGTGCTCTAAATTTGTGCCACGACTATACTTCGTTTCACCTTATGTGCGAGCGAAGGCAAAACTGGAAGCGCGAGCACGGAAGCTCCGTGCGTTCAGGCTTTGCTCGAGCGCGCGAGCTCGGGAGAAATGAAAAAAGCGCTGGTCTCGCGCTTCTAGCTTTGGCTTCGCTCGCAGGTAAAGTGAAGCGAAGTATAATTTGAGCCGTGCCGAGCGGAACTCCGCGTCTCAAGACGCTCGCGCACCCTACCCTTTGCACTGCTTTCTTTCAGCCAGTCGCAGGATGCTGTTCTAGCAGTGCAGACAAAGGCATGGGCACGAGCGCGTGGCTTTGGAAAGTGCCTCCTATGCACGAGGTCTCGTACAAACAAAAGCGTTTCGCTGAGCTAGGCTCACGCGCCTGTGCCTTTGTCTTCACTGTCGACATTTGTGAAATGGAGTAGAGGTCTCCTGATTGGTCGACGCTGTGCCACAAATTTAGTTTACGCTCTAAGCGTGGGGGGAATATTCGGCGCTGGCGGCGGCCTTTGCGCCTATTGTCCAAACTCTCCTAATATACGGCTCTGGGCTGAGCCCTTTGGATCGTCTTGAATTATCTTGAATTATGCTAGCACCGCCTGGCGTGCGGCGCATTTGGTGTGGGCGTACTTGCAATCCCCCAGCAGACTCGATGGCAGTTCTGGGCCCGTCAATAATTTGTTTTGTTCGGTATTTCGACGGTTGTTACTGCTTTCGGAGGTTTATCTCATTGTTTTGCGCGCTATTGCGACCGGGGAGAATGGTTGTGTGTTTTATAAAGCTCGTTTCTAAACCGGCGGGTCCATCCGAAATGTCGTGTGCTTCAGGGAGTGACGCCTGTGAGGCTTTACTTTTTTTGACGGTGAGCAGGTGCGATCATTGAAGATTAAAATGAAAACATTATGATAGATAGTTAAATGGCTAAGGCACGTGTTTTGAGTGGTCCGAAGGATGGCTTACGGCAATAGCAATGAGGCCTCGCCTTTAGGGCGGCTAAAATCACTGAATGGAGCAGGGCGAGCAGGGGGCTCTGATCAAGACGTGGCTTTGTCGCAAGACGTTCGAATCGCAGCGTTGCCAAATTGTTATACGATCGTACTCGATAGCAAAATGCTATCGAGTACGATAGCATTTTTCTATTGTAGTCGTACTGCGAGAACTCTCACACGCATCACCGCTAAGTCGCACACTTTGGCCATTGAGACAATTGCGTCGAGTCCGTCAGCTTTAGGAGCGGAAGTTGCGACTGCAATAAAATCCGTGTGCCCCACGTACACGCTTCTGCGACGAGTGCAGCGTCTCCGACGAACATTGCAGTCGGTATCGCTACGGCAGCTTCGCCGGTGTCAGCTGTTTCAGTCGTGCCTCCAAAACACATTGTCGTTTTCTGACATAAGAAAAAGCAGACAGGCAATTCTTGATGGACAGATAGATGTTTTATTAGATTTTTCAGACATCAGGCTCGCAGGGCTGAGTGCAAAAGGAAAAGAAAGTAACACGCCGGCCGTTCCTGAACTTTGTCAACCTGAACACTGCGCGACCTTACCAAAAGTACACTGCACTAATAAGAAAAAAAAATTTTTTTTTGCCAAGAGAGTAGCATGGAGATATTATTTCGAAATAACACGGAACAAGCGAACGTGCAAGAATGCTACCACTGACCAACCAACCAACTTACTTCACTGTGAACATTGCCCTTACTCGAACTCGTAGCTAAGAAATAATAAAAAAGTAAGAATACCGCACGCACAGTTATAACTTGAACTTGAGCCCACCAATGGAGTGGGAAAAATAAGGAACTTGCGGACGTTCGAGGACTCACACTCAAAAAGCACCAACGTTGATCGCGTCAACAAGCACAAAGCACAGCACTAACCAACTCGCTTCACTCACAGGATGAAAACGTGGAACTTCGTATTATTCGGACACAGGTAGAAAAACAATACACACCGCTTGAACTTGAGCAGACACATTGCTAGCATTGCTTGGTCAATGCTAGCCCTAACCGACTTCACTCACTCACAGGATGGAAACGTGAAACTTTGTATCATTCGGACACGGTTCGAAAAACAACACGCACCGCTTGAACTTGGACACACATAATGAACACTTGAGCGCATACACTGATCACGGGACATAAAAAAGGCCGATTGTCGAGGCCCCGCGAACGCTGAAAAATCACCGTAGGCGAGATAAACCCACGAGCGGTTGCATGCTGCGATGTCGCCTGACGGATGGATGAGCCTTGTTTTCTATAAAAAAAAAACTTCGTTTTAGCTTAGGTCCGAGCGCGGCCGATTTTATGAGCCGAAGGGCCAATCAAACAGCGAAAGAGGCACAACGTCATGGCGTGCTCTCTGCAGTTGATAGGACCAGCCGGTATTCGACGTCTCTCCGTGCGTGCTTCTCCGCCGGCTAGTCATATCAAGTGCAGAGAGCACACCATGACGTTGCGCTTTTTGCGCAGTTTGATTGGCCTTTCGGCTCATAACAGCGGCCACGCTCGGACGTAAGGTGAAACGAAGTATAGACGTGCAGGTTTTGCATGGCGACTAGAATGCCACAGCCACGACCAAAGGCCAGCTCACACAGTAGCGACCAGATGCGATACGTGTGACTGCGATTTCATGACAACAGATCAGACGCCAAGTATTTTTAGGGGTGTTCTTTTTTATACATATACAGGCTCTGCGTTCACTGCACGGGCACGCGCAGTAAGCGCAGCACTCGTGTGTGTATAAAAAAAAGAACACTTCTAAATGCATTGGGAGTCTCATGAGCTCGCATGAAGTCAATCATACGTATCGCAGCTGGTAGCTACTATGCAAACCAGCCTTGACACTTCATCGAGATGGTGGTACTTCGAGCTTTTTGCAGCTCACAGCAGGGCGACGTGCAGTAAGCCCACGACGGCGTCCATGCCAACCGCGCTCCAGTGGACCAAGTCCTGCCGTCCTCTGCCAGCATACCGCCTGATAGAAATGGTTGTTATAATTTGATCAAACTGCGCAAGCCTCTTATGATTCCATGATTTCAGTAAAGCTAGAACAACTTACCTAGCATACATGTCAAATCGCACTTTCGTCCGCCGCACTACGAAAGGTCGATGGATCTCCACTGGCATGGTGACACCTAGAACGATCGGTACAGTAACGAAATTAGTGGCAAATTGTCAAACCGGCGAAGTTCCGCACTTACTGCTTCCGCAGTGAGTGATCCAGTGGTTCACCCTGTTGACTGTTTGCCAGCTTCTTCCGCGTCGGTGATGCAGCGCAATGGGGGGCAGCGTCAGTATCACCACCTTCTCCGCATGAAGTGTAAGCCATCCTAGTATGATGGCCAGGTCGGAGATCAGGCTGCACGCGTCACATTCGCCCCGTAGATCGTTAGTCCCGATCATCAGGATTACGCGCGGGGCGATAGGCGCCTCCATCACCAGATCAAGCAGCTGGCTTGCTGTGGCCCCGCTCACCAACGTAGAGCTCACTGCGACAGAAAAGGACGTTAAAAACAAGGATATGTCATGATATGGAATGAAAAAAAAAAAAAAAACAGATACACACACAGAGGAGGACGGCATACATGCATTAGGCAAGCTTACGAATTATGAATCCCGGAGAAAAGGTCACCGGAGTAAAGCTCACCGGAAACCCGGCGGATGCGGAGAAAAGCTCACCCACGATTCTGCGAACCGATCTAGCAATTTTTCTTCACAGCCTGTCGCTCCGTGACAGAACGTTCAGAATTGGGTGCACACATTTCATTGACGCCGTTCAATCAAGGCCATTTCATCAAACGTCGTTTCATTGAAGCCGTTTCATATAACGCCGTTTTATCGAACGGTATGGTTTCTGGCCGGATTGTTTCTCGCCTTTGTAAATAGTTTTTTTTTTCTTTTGCATAAAAACTAACAATATTCTGCTCTGTTTTCTTTTTTTTTTTTTTGCTTTGCTTTGTGATAACCATTGACCTCTTTTGGTGATGTAGACCAAGACGGACTTGTCACTTTTTGGGGGGCTGTCTCCATGTGGAAGTAAGCAGCTTAGAAAAAAAGACGCGTCGACAACTTTGTTTGTTGTTCTCATGCATTCTGCAAAAGTGTGGACTCTTCTGCTTCTTCATTTGTTTTCTTAGAAAGTGAGCCAGTCTTCTGATGAAAACACTGTGAGTGCGCAGGCGAACTGGTGGTAGGTAATTATGGCTAAGACTGTGGTGCAGAAAATTAAAAAAAAAATTTAGTCTAAGGAACGGACACAGAAGGAAACGTCTGGGGTTGAACGAGAACACTTGATTTTAGAAATACTTATACGAATATGAAAACAAAAAAGCGCAGAATGAGCGGAAAGCAAAGAGCGACATATAAACAGAAAAAGAAATCAAAGCCCAGAGTAGGGCCGCGAATATTGAATTTCAAGTATTGATTGTTAGATTTCGTAGGTGACCTTTTCCCCGCATTCGTCAAAAGGCAGATGAGCTTTTTTCCGCATCCATCGGTTTTGACGTGAGCTTTTCTCCGCCGCCCACGAATTATACGTACCAATTTGTTGTCGCCTTAGTCCGGAGCAGTGTTCCGCTAAACGCAACAACATCGAGTCGCCGATCAGTTGGTAGCCATTTAGCGACGCTGGGCCGTTGGAGAAGATCATGTCTGCGACAGATACAAAGTTTGTAACACTGTGCACGAATTAAAAAAATCTAAACTCTTACGAAAAATAAATCTTGCTACTCACCTCCCAATTCACGTTCGAGGAAGAAACACAGAGACCTCCAACTAGAAACTAAATGTATCCATCGTATTTTGTTTATATAGGTGAAGGGAAGGGAAAAGGGCGAGAAGGTGAAAAGTCGAGAACAAAGAAACACCTCCCAAGCTTTCGAGTGCTTCTAAACACACAGACGGCAGCCTTAGAGGCTGTTAGGAAATAGACAAGACTACAAAAGACAAGAACCCAATACGTCCATCTATTCTTTTTGTGTTTATGTTTTCCTTCTAACTAATAGGAATATTTTACTTTCTACGAAAAAGGTCGAGAGATTGCGCGCAGTACTGTGAAAGCCACTTGTGACAGGGGGAGGAAAGTCGCTTTTGTAGAAATGTTGAGTGACGGGCTAATCTTCGAGGGCACACTAGCGACCAGGATACGACGTGGCGACACACAAAAGGGGACCCTCTTCTAAACCTCCCCCTCATCTTCACCTGCTTGTGTAAAGGTGCGTTCACACCGGCGATGCGATCTAGTCGCGCGATAACTCTTATTGCAAAAGCGACCATCGCGGGCAAAAAGCGACGCGATTTGAGCAGTTGCTTGCTGACCCGACTTTTTGCGATGCGATCTCGTCGTGGATCGGCTGAGCCAATCAACGGCGTTCGGAGCGAGAGTTTTTGAGAAACGACTCGCCAACGAAGGCGTTGGACTCGCTCATCGCGCACGCCGGTGTGACCATCTAATCTTTTTGCGATGCCATCTAGTCGCGTCAAGCGACTGCTTACATCGCCGGTGGGAATGCGCTCACCCCTGTACCTTTGGCAACACTGCGCGCTGACAGTGCGGTGGAAGCCGCACGCTCCTTAGACCACTCAACCGAAGCCTTGCGACACGTGGTCACCCCCTCTCCGCATACTCACGGGAGAGAGAGAGGTCAGGTGATAAAAGGCAGGCAAGTGATTGGTCCGGCGAACACGTAGCTCGCATCGGGATGCGGAGCGCGACTCGTAAAACGCGTTCTAGTAGACCGTTTTGGGCACCGGCTCCGAGTGTTGTGTAACCGCAGGACAACGTCAAACACATGTGTGCTCAAGTTTATGCGTCCGGATCTAGCGTCTGATACAGTGTCGACTAGGATGTTTCTTTTGGCCGTGACTTTCTACAAAAAAAAAAAAAAAAGCCGTGGTCCTTTTTTGATTTGCGCCCCGAATGAAAGCTGACCGCGTTCTGGCGATGATTCAAGCGACAAGTTGTGTCCCCCGGCTCCCCGGACCCTTTTTCCTCATTTTCCTCCAGTTCCGTGTCATTTTTCTTTTATAGGCGTGATGGCCGTAGGTTTGCAGCCGGAGGAATATTTGTTCGATGTAGGACGGTCCATTCGTCACATGACGATTCATCACAGGCCGACTGGTAACAGGCCCGCTCCTTACAGCGGAACATGCGTCAAGGAGAATTCGTCACAAGGGCAACCGCAATAGTTCGTCCTCTAGAAAATGCTTTTTTTTTGTTTGTTTTTTGAGTGGGGGTAGGGGGGTGGGGGGGAGGGGTCACCCTGGAAAAGCCCCTACAGGGCAGCATTGCTAATCGCTCGATGGTGAACAAGCTGAAAGAAACATAGCTCCGGGTTCAGTTCTGATCGGGGAATGCTGCGGTTACCTGGGCACGATTATTTTCGAACGCGTACCTCATTCTGAAAGATGGAGGTAATCGCAACGGTGAGAAGGAACAATGCACTGTGTTTTCGGAGTTGTCTCAAAAGATCGCAACCCAAAGCAGAAATAACGTCTCATACAGCCAGTCTTGTACCCGTTACTGAAAAAAAAAAAATTACCGATTACAATTACAATCACTTTATTGAAAAATGTGACTGATTACGAAGATTCGCCCTCTAAGGGACGTGCCTACGTCGCTGCACCCGATCATTAGATGTTTCAAGAAATGTCAAGTTAGTGTTTTCTGTTTTTTTAGGTCTCGTACCTTCACAAGCTACATAAAAAAAAAATGAAAATGAAAGAAATAATGGGAAACAAAAATAAAGTTCTTTTTCTTATTAGTTCCGCTACTCCGTTGAAAAACGAAGTCTAATAAATTAAAATTATTATAACACTGCTGTCCTCGCCTATTATTTATACTGGTCAACCAGGCGGTGTTCGATGAAACAGCTCCGATGAAATGTTCGGACCCAGTAATACCTCACAGCCACTCGTGATCAGAGGTCCCAACACATCTGGCAAATTGAATGTAATGTTACCACTATACAAAGGGAACAACATCGCTTCCGTTATTATTATCATTATTGTTATTATTATCACGGTTATAGCTATTACAAACACTCTAAATTCACTACGTTAGACGCCACCATCTTGTAAGATTTTTTTTTATTGTGCCCATTTCGTTTACACTAGATCTTACTGGTGTTTCATCGTAATTCGGGCATTGAAAGAACTTTTGCTGCCGATCCTACCATTTTGTTTACCCTTTCGCAGCAAAGGGATATTATGCTGGCATTACACACGAAATAAGAATGTAGCCACACCTTCCCAATCTCAAACTACAGCACAATGGCCTGACACAGCTGTAGTGCAGCAGTACGATGAGCAGGTTTGTATTTTCAAAAACCCCATGAAGCTATCCGGTGGTAAAAATAAAAGAACCGCCCATGGCCAGTGCGTACAAGAAAAGGCAGTGGTGACAGGAAGCGCAGAGCGTCTCTTTCGTACGGCCGGCACCAAGGGCGCACTCATATGTACCCTGTTGCTCTCACGAAGTCGGGAGACGTTGACGCATTATCGAAGGTGTGCCCTTTTTCACACATAGGCGTGCAACGCTGGAGAATGGGGGCGCGTGGTTTTGGAAAGCGCTTTCTACCATTTCTACGCGCGAGTGCTCCTGCAACCCAAGCATTCTGAACAGTTACGCACTCGCGCCCGCGCCTTTGCCAGCCCTGCACACAAGTTGTACAACTTCGAAAAAGCATAGTTCAAAATTGGCGGTTCTACTTTTCCATACCGCTGCAAAACCCCATCTCGCTCAGATCACTTGGCAGTTGGACAAGTTGGGGCAGGGGGCCTTCAGTTGGGGATTATCCGGTACATTGTCCTCTGAACAATGAACGGACGCGCGACGCGCCAGAGGGTGAACACGTGAAAGGAGGGGTGTAAGAGCGGAGAGGGAAAGTCAAGGTCGCAATCGACGAGAAAAAAAGGTTTCGAAATTGGCGCGGTGGTTCCGCAGCATTTCCTCACACGGACAGCCAACGCCGCCCTGGTGGTTCAACTAATGTCTTGTTCAAGATGGCCGCCGTGGTACCGCAGCCTTAACTAGACCAAGTTTGGGGTATGTACTTTGAAGCCGGGAGTTGTACTTTTTTCGGAAAGTACCAAAAAAAATACTTCAGATAAAGTACAAGCACATATTCAGGGAATGTACAGGCTACAGCGAGTTCCCGAGAAAAGACAACCATGTTTTTTGACCCGGGTAAATAAACTATGCATCGCGGAAAGTACAAACTCCGTAAGAATGTGGGCCTAGCGGTTGGGATAGAACGCGAAAGTTTAAGAACACGACATTGCCTGAATCAAAAGATAAATGAGAAAAACGAAACGTCTCTATAAGCCAACATAAACATACCGTAATATGATCAAAACAAAAAATGACAATGTGGATGTCTGTAGCATATATTTCAGTTAAAAAAGCTTTTCAGCAAGAAACAAACAAAAAAAAATATTCTATTTCTTGCTGACAAGCATTTTTTAATGATATCAATCTTACAAGCATCCACAATGTCAGCTCTTGTTTTGACGATATTAGGCTTAGGCGGACGTCGGCTCCTATAGTCGGTGACAGGTCAAAAACGAAGTGGAAGCTCCTCCCACCTTCTTCCACTTTAGTAGAGCGAATGCTGGAGAGGAGGCGACCTCCTCTGCACCGTTTGCTCCGCTGAAGTGGAAAGGGATGGGAGGAGCTTCCACTTCGTTCTTCACCTGTCACCGACTATAGAGAACTTTCATTTTTTCTTAATTATTTTTTATTCAGGTAACGTCGTGTTCTCAAAATTTCACGTCACATTCCAACCAGTAGCGTCCCATTCCCATGAAGTTCGGGCTTTCTGCGATGCATAGTTTATTTACCCAAGCTGAAAAACACGGTTGTGTTTTCTCGGGAACTCCCTGTGCTTCAAGTAAAGTACAAGTCTTCTAAACCTACTTGAAGTGGTACTTCAAGTACAACGTCCTTAAAGTACTTCCCAAGGCTGGGTCGCACCACACTAGGCCACAGGGGGATCTTGCGGCACCACATGCCGGCCGGCCGTACAATTGAAGGAATATATGGCATCCCGAAGAGAGACGTGTCGGGGGCTCACCCCTGCTCTCGGAGCCCTGGACGTCGGCGCACGCCTGGAAGCGGAGCAGCAGTCTAGCGGGGTCCGTGCAGGCCTCCACGCTGGAGGCCGGCTGGCCGCACTGACCGTGGCCCTGACTGTACTCGAAGGAGAGGGGTCCCCTGAAGGGGCACGCCACGGGGGAGCCCCCCAGCCGGAACAATGAGAAGAGCAGGGCGTCCCCCGTGAACTCCCGGCACACCGCCTCGTGGGTGCGGTGCGCCGAGCAGAAGGGCGCTGCAGGGGAAAGAGACCGGCGTTGCTCTCTTCTGTAACTCTCGTGTCAAACGTAAAGTGATTCAAGTCAGCTAGCAGGCTAATTGGTTACACATAACGGAAGAACAACGGTGAAAGAGAAAAGGACTAATAGTAGAAGAAGTACAGGTCAGAATTTGGGCATCTTAGGTGCTAAACCTACAAAGGGAATCTGGCACACTTTGGCGGAGGACTGCGGATTAATTTGGACCACCTGGGAGACGTTTGGCTTATTTCTTTCGCGTGCTATTTCTCCTTTTTGAGAAAGTCTAATTTGTTCTATTTTTATCATAAGAAGGACATACTTCTAATCGACATGATTAAACGAATAAGCATGTAATTCAAGGAACAAATCTACCAGAGAAAGCCTCAGAAAGGCAGCCAATCTTTTTTTGTTAAGGCTTATTTTCAAGGAACGATCGGTTTTTGATTTCAGGAAGGGGCAGGCACAAAACAATTTCTGGAACGAAATGACATAAATTTAATGCAGGATATCGGTTAAGCAATATATGAAACAGCTCGCGAAGCAATGCAAGATATTTGTAAGTATAATGTTGCCAAGAAGTGCCTCGTGCGCTTTCTTTCGAATGGTTGCTGTTTAATTTCCGAAGTAAAATCAGCCAGGATTGTTGGTTATGATAAGGCCGCAGACTGTCCGGTTACAAAAAAAAAAGAAAAGAAACACCAATAAATATTTGTTGGTGTCAAAAATATGAAATCGGTCAAAACTGAAAAAGATTTCTTGAAATCTCTGCTCTAGGCAAGGACTGTATTTGTCGAACCTCTCTCTTTTTAGACGTTGGTCGGGCACAGAATCTTCCCTACAAATTAATTGAGCACCATGCCAGTCCCGCATCAGTGGAATCATTGACTTTTGAGGACAGTGGCGTGAGAGTTCGGTTAGTTAGTCAAAAACCACGGACTCTCCAACATACCACCCAAGAGATGCCCCGCCCCCATTTTCTTTTTATACACCGAAATATAGCCCACTCCTAAAGTCGGTGACATGTTAAAAGTTTGGAGGAGACTCCTCTCACGTCTTTTCACTTTCTCAAAGCGAATGCTGGAGCGATGAGGCGACCTTCTCTTCAGCGTTCGCTCTGCTGAAGGGGGAAGAGGTGGGAGGGGTTTTCCCTCAACTCTTACCTTATCCTGTCACCGACTATAGTACCTGTAGTGTTCGGATCAATGGCGGCCTCGGCGTAAATGCGGCTACTTAGCTATTGCGGGATATAAGCAAACACTGCTCACTGGGAAGTACAGTCATCTTTGCTCAACTGACACTCAGGTGCCACCGAGCCGACAGATATTACTAGACATAACGCAACCCCGAGATCGCAGGAAGCAAAAACGACACCACGCAAGCCAATTCCCTCTTATTTGCCTATGTGTGTCGTTTTTGCTTCCCGCAGTCTCGGGGTAGCTTTACATCTTTGCCTAATAGCCCCTCACCACGATAACAAGTTTGGCAGAAACCTAAAAAAAGGATTTTTTTTTTTTAACTTGTATCCGCACCGAAATTTAGCCTAGTACTCCTTATTTTTGCCTGATTTGCTCTTGATTTTAGGCGGGCTATCTCTCGGGATACAATAGTTCTATTAGGGTAAGATAAGCGACAGTGTTTGAAACTATGCTCGCAGTCATCATCGGTCGAATCCTGAGAAAGAAGAAAGAGCAACTTGGCCTTCCTCGTTACAAAGACATTTCGCTCGCCAACAATTAAATTTTTGTCATCGCACAAAACAAAAAAAAAATAGCAGGATACAAAAAAAAAAAAAGTAAGGTTTTGAATGATTACGTTAAGGGGTACTCCGACCTAGGCCCGCGTTCGGACTCTATATCCGTGGTTTGCAAGTATGGACGCTATAATAGGCGTGAAGTGTTAGGAGGGTGTACAAAAGTTGCAAATTACATTTAACCTTTTTTGTCTATCGTTTTCTTTTTCTCACCGGCAGTCACCGTTTCTAACGTGCGTGCAAAACAAAATGCCAAAATAGACCAAATTTTGAGAAAAAAAACCTAAACAAATTTTTCTACTTTCCTTTTTATTAAACAACGGGAAATCTACAGCCTAGTCGTGATTTGCTTTGGTGCTCCGACTGCTCCCGACCTTAACGAAGCTAGAATAAAGCCCCCGTCCTCTAGCCCTTCGTGGCAGCGCGACGGGACCCTGGAGCGTCAGTCAGAGAAACGTCGACGATTGATGGCCCCGTCTTCGACGCTCGGTCCCCGACCGCCCACCCGTGGCGGAGTGAATGTCGGCACAAAGGGGGGGGGGTCCACTCACTCTCTTTGTACTGCAGCACGTTGGCGTGTTTGGCACCTATCCCGATGCACTTCAGGCAGTTGGTGTTCCTGCAATGCACGCAGACAGGCGGGATGCAACACTCTCCACGCAAGCACCACGCTCCGTTTTACTTCAAGTCCGACTGCAGCCGACTCTACAATCCAACGAAGGCGATCGTGGCGCCAAAAGTGTGTCATCACGACGCCTGTCGTCTTTGTGCGTTTGGCATCACCAACTAACCCAATCGCACACAGTGAATGAGCTGCAATCCTGGGCTTTTAACCTGTGCGTGACTGATTAGGCCACCGATTGCGGAGCCAGAAAAGACGACAGCCGCCGTGATGACACGCTTTTGGTGCCGGATGATTGGATCTGTCGGATTGTGGGGTCGGAGGCGGTCGGACTTTAAAGTGAAACGGTGTACAGAGAGTAGGGATGTCGCAAACCTTTGCCAAACCTCACAGTTCAGGCGTTTCTCCGAACCTTTAGACTTTCGGCAGAATTGAACCAGGTTCAACTTTTTTAACAGAGTTGCCCGACTACTATAAAAATATCTGAAATTTAAAAAGAAATAATTTCTATAATAACTTGCTTTCAATTAAAAAACAAAATGCCAATGTTTATCCATTATGAAAGCAATCCCAAACCTTTTATGATTTACTTAGTTGCACTAAACACCGCATTCCTTCACCTGCTTTTAATTTGCACACATGCACATATACCGTTAAATTTTAGTCAAACTTTGTTTGAAGTTTGCGGTAAAGTTAGAGAAACTCGAACCTCGTTAAACTTGAACCTAGTCGGGTTCGCAATATCCTTTCTACAAAGTGGAATGGGATCTCCACAAAACACTTGTTTCCATTATCATTTACCTTTACCTTTGAACTGTCTCCGGGTACAAGCAAATCTATTGGATTGCTTTGAAGTCCCAAAAGTTGGCTAGCCTAAGAATGGCGGTGCAGAGGCTCCACTGACCCACTTTCTGCCGTTCTTCAACTACAGGGTTTAGTATAACTTCGGCCGCAAACACAACCCATTGCCCCTCCCCGACGCTCTTCACTAACCTCACCAATTACATTTTACCCACTCCCCTCACTAACTGGCTTAATGTAACCGATTAAATGCCCTATATTTGCTGACCTACCAACCCTTAGCACCGTCAAACTTGACAAGAAGTCAGAAAATCATGTCGGTACCCCGTTTTGTTGACCACTCACCTCACCGTTTTCCCAAGTGATCTTTTCCTGTTGAACTTAGGAATTTTCCAGTTAACTTTCTTTGCGTGTGGTGCATGCGTAAACTGTATATAAAACTGAGCACCTCACGAGCACGTACATGAGCGTTTTCTGACATTCTTTTTTTAATCTTGCACGTTTACTATGGTCAACGACAGAATGAGAAGGACAGGGCATGTCTTTCGAACGCACAGCCTCCAGCATGCGCTCCACCCCTTACGCCTCGTTTTGGCGGATAGTGCGCACTCGAGGTGCACGAGACGACGAAGTGTTGTCGGCGCTAGAGGCGGGACAACTGGAGCTCCTCCCTGCCGTTCTCACCCTGCGAGTGGCTACTATTTATTTATTCATTTCATCCTCGAAGACAAAGGCAATACAGAGGGGAGTGTTCAGAAAACAAACAGTGGAAAACACAGAACAGTTAAACAGGGAATACATGGTTTGCAACACTCAAACAAAAAAGAAAGCAATCAACAGTTCATTTAAGTGATGCAGGAAGATGATTCCATTCATTCAAAACCCTAAGGATAAGTGATGCAAATATATATATATATATATTTTTTTTTTTTACATCGCAAAAATGGGATGCTTAATTTTTGGCGGTGATCCAGACGTGTGGATACAAATGATGGTGGGGTTACCACTACCACTGAGCATCAATTAAACATTTTAATTTGGTTAACTGCTACCTTTTGATTGACTAATTAACTAATTAATTGGTTGCTTCCAGCGAGATATGCATATATATTTTTTTTTTTCTGTCATCCATGACGGAACATTTTGCTTCATATAAAAATTGACAATGTACAGATCACAAAGAGAAAACATGGGCAATCCTTTTCAATATTATATTTTTGACATGTGTTAAATCTGATATTCACTCTGAATTACAATCATAAGGAACACTAAAGTGTTCACAGTGGAATACAACAGTGCTAAATATGTAAATGTGCACCAAAGAGTAAAGCAAACATTTTTTACCTTCTGCCTGAAATTTTTAACCAAAACCTCAACTGATTAACCGGATAAAAAAATTATTGCAATTAAAGCATTAATTCATTACTTTATAGGTTAGTCTTTGGAGCACTAACAAAGAAAAGTCTGTATTTTAAGGCATTTTTGGAGAACTGTGACATCTATTTAAGAAATCACTTTAGCCAGTTGTACAATGAGTTACAATTCAAACTAGGTTTGTACGTAGTATAAGTGTTGGAAAGTATAGAATAAAGATTTACTGTGAAACATCTTAAATTCACACGATAAGATATCTGATTTAGGAACAAATTTCATCTGAAAATGAAGGTTCACGACTCGGGGACCATTAATGCTGCATGCTATCGGTGCATCATACATCCTAGCATGCACAACAAATGATGCAACAGTATGATGGTTAGGATTGTGTGGATGTATACATTGCATCC
>JABSTQ010005105.1:0-73382 GCA_013358835.2 Ixodes persulcatus
TTTTTAGTTTGTAACTGCTCTGGAGGTTTATTTTCCGGGACGGAAGAAACGCCGAGCAAAAAGCACAGAAGCCGACACAACTTGAGGTCGAGAAGCGTTCTACCATACCAGTGGTGTCGGAAGAGGAAAAACTGGGGACGAAAAAAAAAAGGGGGGGGGGGAGGGGGGGGATTTCGGACTGTTAAAGAAAACAATACGGGGTTAGACGGTGTGGTAGAGCTTATTTTAATCTGAAATTATTGATGCATATGTATAGCTACTGTCGCTCATCACAGCGTAAAATATCGCGTAGATGGTCATTGTTACAACTCGTTGTCAGAAGGCACAACTCGTCACATGCTTAGTGCTTCGGAAGTTCAAAGCTATGTCTTTGCGACCTAAATAACTGTGCCAATAATAATAAAAAAATGAAACATAACAATAAATACGGAAATAAAAAGCTTTCGAGAAAAAAGAAACTATCAAGAATCCGCCGGAAGTGTTGTATTCTTGCAGATTCAGAGGCTAAAAGAAACACGTCCCAAAAACGTAAAACGAGAAAAAAAAAACTAAAAATGTTTTTCTTTTAATGACGTGCTGAACTTGAACAATATTGGAAATCTTCCCCCAATAGTTAATTTATTCCTCAACGTGAAAAAACAATAAGTACATCATTTTGTATTCTGCAGATGGCAATAATATGTACTGTCTGTGGTGTTAATTTAAATGCGATACCTCAAACAATTTAGACGAAAACAATTACCAAGTTTAGGGCATAATTGCCCGTAGATACATGTTTGGACATTTCTTCGAAACTCATCTTGAACAGCAATATCATATCACACTTACCTAGGCTATACATAGATAAGTCTTAAAAAGTTTAACATCTCTACCATACATAGCTTCGGCTATAACGCGCTTCAAATATGGCACAAACGACAATTGTCAAAAACCCGTCGTCCTTGCTTGCTCCTTCGGGAATTTATTTCTTTAAAACTAAGGAAGGCAAAAGATTGAAATAAATGGCATTGCCTTGCGCAAGGAATGCGGCACCGCATGTAAAAATTCGAGAAAAAAAATTACGAATGTACATCACGGCTTGAATTCAAATGAAACCGCCCGCCCGTCTTTCGAAGTTCGACGAACTTCGAACTTTTACCCTAAAAGTTCGAAGTTCTTCTAAGGTTTGACTTTTCAGGATTCGAAAGTTCGAAGATTCTCGAATTCTTTAGATAAATAACTTCGGAAGTTCGAAAATGATCGAATTTCTTAGCGTAGGGAGTTCGAAAGTTCGAAAAGCTTAGAACATTTTAGTGGAAGAAATTTGAAAGTTCGATAACCATCGATTTTTTAGTCTATCAAGTTCGAAAGTTCGAAAAGAATCGAATTTCGCAGCGTAATGAGTTCAAAAAGAATCGAACTTTTAGCGTAATAAGTTAGAAGGTTCGAAAAACATTGCGTTTCTGAACGTGTAAAGTTCGAAAATTCTAAAAGCGTCGAACTCCTTAGTCTAACAAGTTCGAAAATTCGACTTCCGTCGAATTTCTCGATATGGAAAGTTCAAAATTTCGAAATCTTTCGAACCTTTCGAACCGCTTGATTTGATCATCGAACCTTCGGTTCGAAAGAAGTTCGCGGCATCCCTAGTCATAACCTGTACTGACGCTTGTGTGCCGGACAAATCACTTAAATAGACCCCGCTAGTATTCGTACCCGTGGCGACGCCTCGAATAGGCGGGAAGACCGATTTTCCATGGCGTTCCAGTGTAACATCAGAGTAGGCTCGTAAAGGCCGGTTCACACATCTGCGTTACGAGCTACAGGAACGACAGAAACGACACGAACGACATGACACCGGGACAACCGTGACACATGATTGCTTGATAAAGCTGCTCTTTGCCATCTCTGTCACGTTCTGTAATGTGAACAGAATCGTCCCGGTGTCATGTCGTTCGTGTTGTTTTTGTCGTCGGAACGCAGATGTGTGAACCGGGCTTGAGGTAATACACCGACCCACCGCCAGTTTCGCTACACCTTATCCGGCGCAATGCATTGCGGAAACTGTAGTCTTTCCGCACGAGGGTCAACGCCGCTGTACGCTTGCGCGTGTCAATCACGAGCAGTCTCGTGCACTACCGCTGCCTAATGTGAAGTACAACTATGGCTGCGTCACGTGCGCTCCAGACGGTTGGTGAGGGGGGGGGGGGGTGTATAAAACGGGAAAAGGGGTTTAATGCCTATGCAGATTGTTATCCTCCAGGAAGGGGAAAGACTCGCATAGGCAACGGGGAAGGGGGAAAGAAAGATGTGAGAGGGGTTTGTTAAAAATAGTTGGCCGCAAATATGCGGAAGGGTGCCAATCAATCGACGTATGTGAGGAGAAAGGTTGGAGAGGAAATGTAGAGCTTTGGCAGATCATAGCTCATGGGAACTTCTGATTAAGTCACAAGTTGCGAAACAGCGACGCGCGCAATCTAGCTGGTAGTTGTGTCTCTTTCAGATTCATATGACTCACACAGGTCTGTCGCGTCGCCACGAAGCAGCGGCGCGATTAAGTTCGCGTTTCACGGCTACCACAACTGTCATTGTGGTAGCCGTGAAAGTGTGTGAGATAGGTCTATTAGTCAAAGCGAACGGCGAGCTCTGGTTTTCATTCTTTGTCGGGAGGTGTTTACAGATATTGCGTTTTCCTGGTTGATAACAAGAAACTATCGATATGTCGGGCCTGAAATGTTCACTACAGTACACACGGATGAGCATTGTGGAGTACTATATAAATAGGATTACGCTTCCAGCGAGAGCTCGAGCACGTAGAATCGGTCAGCTGCCCAATGGCAAAGAAGACGAGGTAGACGATAGATCTCCGCCAGCTCCGACTCTACAAGCTACAACAATGTAAATACCTTGTTCATCGACTCTTAAAGACTACCGAAACCGACAGGTTAACCTCTACGTCACTACCTTTTTCAGAACACTTGCAAGACGAGAATGCAAAACATCAGTTTTGGTATTTCGCGTGCATTACTGGGCACAAAATAAGCCTCACATGATTTTACAAAACAATGAGCGGTATACGAGACCACCACCGCGTCGAGAAACACCCCTTTAGAAAAAGTTTGGAACGATTATGCATCTCGCGAGCTTCGAGTGTGCACGCAGCCAAATGCACGACAGAAAGCAACAATTACGTCCGGCCGTCTGGCTGCCGAGCGCCGAGCCTCAGCTTCATAGGGCACGCTCCTTACGTCAAAAAATATCCGCTAGACAGGCGGAGCACGCGCCAAACGTATCCAAAAGGCCGCCAAGCCGCACGCACCACTCCAGCAACGTAAGCGCACAGCGCACTGCGTGCGAAGAGTGAGGAGCATTTGCGCTTGCCCCACCTGCGCCCTGTCCACACCGCAGTGCGCTGCGAACACGCGAAGAACGCGAGGCGCCAAGAAGCCAACGCCGCGTCGATGAAAGAGAGAGAAAGAAAAATGTCGTCTAGACGTCCGAGTAAAAAAAAAAAAAAAAAACGTGTTGACGAAATGTAGCAAACTCTGTCGAGCATCGAATGTCGAAGAAACGATCTGCCGATGAAACATCGCAGTGTCGATGAAACGATCGGTCTATGAAACCTTGTTCGATGAACTGCGCGCCAAGAATGACGCGGCTTGCCGCATGAAAAGTGGCGCACCCTACGTGATCGAGAGCGCGACAAAGAGACACACGGGGACGACCCCAAACCCCCAATCCACTCCAAACCAAATTAAGCAAAGCCATGCCAAACCAATCCAAATGAAACCAATCCAAGGACGGCTGCACGTATCAAGATAATAAATGCTGACGGTATTTTATAAAGGCCGAGATGACTGAAAAACAATGCCGGATAAGGATTCCTTAAATCGCAGCCTATCCGGCAAGCACGGTCGAACAAAAAAAGCAGAAACAACTCGAGTGAGAAGGAAAACTCGGCCTCCGCGGATTCTGCTCATAGAATAGCATACGACTGACGGACACCACTGCCAAGAGGGATTATGGTGAGATTTCTAACCAGAGGTACATCACCCTACCTAATATTAGCGCCCCCCCCCCCCCAAAAAAAAAAAAAGAGAAAAAGAATTGGTCAAATCATATGTTTATTGTATATATATGCTTCCTAAACTTCCGTAGTAGTACGTGTGGGTGGCACAAACAAAAAGAAACGGGGGTGATATATGTATTAATCGTTCATTTGTGTACAGATGAGCGAGGTATGCACAGCGAGGCGATGCTTTAAAGCAGTGGTTCTCAACCATCGATGTTTCGCGGACCCCTTGTGGATCAGCGGAGATGATGGGGGACCCCTTTCGTGGTGAGGGGAGAAACAATGTATAGGTTAAATATAATAATGATATAAAAAATGTATATAACTAAGGGCTAGTGTGAAGTAGACTTCTCTTATTGACATGCACACGAGAAAACTAGCCCGAAAATGGAAAAAATTCCTTCTCGATTTGAAAAAAAAAAAAAAATACTTTTATTGCCGTGCTTGACTAATGAGGCAGGGATTCGCGCACCTCTAGAATGCCTTCGCGTACCCCAAAGGGTCCGCGGACCCCCATTTGAGAACCACAGCTGCGACGTTGTCTGTGTAACCTGTCGGAAGGCGCGTTTGTGTTTTACCGCTGCCCTTGTCAGCACGCGATAGTTCAACACACCCAATTTCGTCAGCTTGCATTTAGTTTCTTTCGTAATTAATCCAGGTGAACGAAATTTGGTAGAAATGTGCAGTAGCATAAACATAAACATAGTACATTTCTTTCAAATTGAATAAGCGGTTCAGAAGCTCACTGTTTTGGGGTAGTTCCCCCGCCGCACGACTCACGCGAAGACAAACCAACGGCTTGCGAAAAACAAAAGAAAAACAAAGAAAGCAACCCGTAAGCGTGATGACCTGTGAGTGTGAGGACCTGTGAGTAAGATGAGCGTGAAGACCTGTGTGAGTGTGAGGACGTGTGAGTGCGAAGACCGTGATGATCTGTGAGTGTGAGGACCGTGAGGACCTGTGTGAGTGTGAGGACCGTGAGGACCTGTGAGTGTGAGGACCGTGAGGAGCTGTGAGTGTGAGGACATGTGAGTGCGAGGACCGTGATGACCTGTGAGTGTGAGGACCGTGAGGGCCTGTGTGAGTGTGAGGACCGTGATGACCTGTGAGTGTGAGGACCGTGAGGACCTGTGAGTGTGATGACCTGTGAGTGTGATGACCTGTGAGTCTGATGATTCGTGATGACCTGTGAGCGTGATGACCGTGATGATCTGTGAGCGTGACGACCATGATGATGACGGCGAGGGAGTTTTGGTTTTGTGTTGAACCGTGAGGGTGAGTTTGGGTGATGACCCTATTTTGAATAAATCGTGATCGTGAGTGGGCGTGAGTCCTGATTGAGGAAAAAATAGTGATCGTGAGTTTGAGTGAGGACAGCTTAAAATGCCGACCTATGCGATTAATGGGAGTCCTCGGTACGCCCCTCCTCCCGCTACCACGTGACCACGTGGCATACGCGAGCAGGCGCAGATTACCATGGCAACAACTTTTGAGCAGCTGAGTCGGACGAGCGACGAGCTAACAGCTGCCCCTTTCTCATCTCTCTCCTTTGTACCGGCTCTGCCGTCTGCTGTACAAGCGCTTTGTCGAACCTGGTTGAAACCTGCCACGGTTGCGGTGCAAAATCAGTGGATTCGGTGACACTTCAATACGTGGAGGTAAGTTACAACGAATAACGTATTCAAATAAGTTCACCTGTCGCGATGCATTTACGCTGCCACAGGTACGGTACGCCGCCAATGACGTACGACTCTGCGGATGGGCGGGATAGCGGATGGCTGCAACGGCTGCTGTGTGTAGCTGCCGGGACGCGCGCACAGTCCTGGAGGCGCAATGAGAAAGCGCATAATCTGCACCGAGGGTTCCCGAAATTCCCTGCCGTCGTGGAGCTGTACGTTTTGCAAAAGGTTGAAGTGGCCAAGGTGGCCCTTCATTTATTTACAGGATATATTTGATGCCGCCCGGACCGGGAACCAGCCAGCTGATGGTGTAGCCGTGGAAGCCTTCCTCGAGCCATCTGCCCGAGCGATATCTCGTGGAGCTTCTTCTTTTTCTTTTTCCCCGGTGCACCGGTGCGCGTCTTTTCGCGTAGCTCGCTTTCTGTGAGCCACATCGCTATCACGGACACGTAGTCACTACAAGTCTTCCCCCCCTAGTGGAGCAGTAGTGTTTTGCTCCACGAAACAGTTTTTTGTTTGTTGGAGGGATCTTGAGCAGGCCTTCGAGTGTCGTCTTCCGGCTTCTGTGAGGGCACCGATGAGGACACAAATGTAGTGTCGCAGATTGAGGCTGCCATAAAAGCAGGTTTTACCCGGTCAATGGACACGACGTCGGTTCTTCCATTGATGATGATGGTGAAAGTCTTCTTATCTCGGGAGATGACTTTAAATGGGCCATCGTAAGGTGGTGTTAATGATGGACGCACGGAGTCACGCCGTAAAAACACATGTGTACATGTTGTTAGTTCTGTGTGAATAAAAATTTTTCGTGGTGTCTGTTCTCGAGGCAGGGTCGGTCGCAAAGAGGATAACAGGTTCCGAAGTTCTTGAAGATACGAAGGAAGGTCGGGTGGTGGATTAGACAGGTGTGTGAGGAACTCGCCAGGAAGTCGAAGTGATGTTCCAAACACTAGTTCGGCAGCTGTGCATCCAACATCTTTCTTCAAAGTGGCCCGGATGCCCAAGAGCACCAAAGGAAGATGGTTCACCCAGTTGTTCCTGTCGTCCTTTGTGATGAGCGAGGCCTTGAGTTGCCGGTGTAGCCTCTCGACCATGCCGTTGGCGGACGGATGGTAGGCTGTCGTGTGGATATGGCACATTCCAAGCATTTTTGCCAGTGATGCGAAGAATGAGCTTTGGAATTGCCTACCACGGTCCGTGGTGACAACGGAAGGGCAGCCGTACCGTGCAATCCAGTTGGGGATGAACGCTTGCGCCACGGTTTGTGCGGTGATGTCCGTAATTGGGATCGCTTCTGGCCATCTGGTAAAGCGATCCACGCATGTAAGGATATATCGGAACCCTTGGGATGGTGGGAGGGGTCCGACAATATCAACATGCACGTGGTCGAAGCGGGCGTCTGGTGGTTTGAAACGATGTAGCGGGCTCTTTGCATGACGCTGAACCTTGGAGCGTTGGCAAGAGGTGCAAGACCGCGTCCAGAGGCGAATGTCTCGGTTGATGTTGGGTCAGACATATCTCGAGCAGATGAGTCGTTGGGTTGCTCGAATACCAGGATGGTTCAGGTCATGAAGTGAGTGAAAGATGGGGAATCGAAAAACGGGCGGGATGTACGGTCGGGGCGTACCCGTTGAGGTGTCGCATACCACCTCGCAGTTTGCAAGTGGTAGTGGTACAGGTCGAAGCTGCAGTGAGGTGGAGGACTCTTGGAGTCTCTGCAACTCGGCGTCATTCTTTTGGGCTGTTGCCAGTTTGGAGAAGTCGAGGTCAGGTGACGCACTCAATGTCTCGACGCGTGACAGGGCGTCTGCCGCCTCATTGTTTGCTCCAGATACGTGGCGCAGATCAGTTGTATATTCTGAAATATAAGCGAGGTGACGAATCTCTCGGGTCGAATACGAGGTTCAATTAGCGTGGAAGGCAAAGGTGAGGGGCTTGTGGTCTGTAAGGACATGGAAAACCCGGCCTTCCAGGAAGTGTCTGTAATGCCGTATTGCTGCATAGATGGCAAAGAGTTCGCGACCAAACGTGCTGTAACGTGTCTCCGTCGGCTTCAACTTCTGTGAGAAGAAGCCTAGCGGAAACCAGTCCGTCTGGTTGTACTGTTGTAGCACGGCTCCCACTGCGACATCCGAAGCGTCGACCATAAGTCTCGTGGGTGCGTCTGGTCGTGGGTAAACGAGAAGTGCTGTGTCGACAAGAGCTTGCTTTGCAGTCTTGAACGACTCTTCTGCCATCGAATTCCATTCGACCGGTGATGTGGGACCTTTTGGTGAGCGCAGCAGATCTGTTAAGAGCTTGAAAATTTGGGCGCAGTTGTTAATGAAGCGTCGATGGAAGTTGACGAGGCCCAAGAATTCTCGCAACTTACGAAGGGACTTTGGTTGCGGAAAGTCCCTTATGGCTTCCATTTTAGAAGGTAACGGGTGAATGCCTTCGGGTGTCACTCGGTGTCCTAAGAACTCGAGTTCGGACGTTCCGAAGACACATTTTGCTGCGTTGACGACGAGACAGTAGTTGCGTAGCTGCCCGAAGAGTAAGCGCAGATGTTGTTCATGCTCTTCCGGGGAACTGCTCGCGATGAGGAGGTCGTCAACGTATGCAAACAAGAAGGGTAGCCCGCGTGTCACTTCGTGTATAAATCTTTGAAATGTTTGTGCAGAATTTCGAAGCCCGAAGGGCATTCGCACAAACTCGAATAATCCGAACGGCGTGGTGACAGCAGTTTTCGGAATGTCAGCTGGCTCGATAGGTATGTGGTGGTAAGCTTTTACTAAGTCCACCTTGCTGTAAATGCAGGTTCCGTTGAGTTGCTCTGTGAAGTCATGCAGGTGTGGTAGAGGGTAACGATCTGGCAACGTGTTGGCGTTGAGTGCGCGATAATCGCCGCACGGCCTCCAGTCTCCTGGCTCCTTCTTGGGCACCATGTGTAGAGGTGATGCCCAGCAGCTGTTCGACGGCCGAATGATTCCGAGCTCGAGCATGTGCTCGAATTCCCGTCGAGCCGTTTGGAGTCGTTCACCGGAGAGACGACGAGGTCGTGCATATACAGCCGGACCAGAGGTGACGAGGGTGTGAGTCACACCATGCTTGGTCGGCTGTGCCATGTTGGAAGGCCTCGTGACTTCAGGAAACTCGGTAAGTATAGATGCGAATCCCGTAGATGGTAAGATTTGGCGTATGCCAAGGGATGGAACGGTTGCAAACATACCATTTACAGCCAGACGTGTCGTACCGTCAAGAAGACGACGGTGGCGCATGCTGACATCTAAGTTAAAGTTGGACAAAAAGTCAGATCCTAAGATGGGACACATGACGTCAGCGATGATAAAGAGCCACCTGAAAATTCGGCGTAGTCGTAGATCGAGAGTCATTGATCGCATACCGAAGGTGGGTATGGTAGATCCATTTCCTGCGATTAGGTTTCTGCCATTATCCAGGTGTCTTCTTTCTGCTGCTGTAGGTGGGATGACGGACACCTCGGCGCCGGTGTCGACAAGAAGTCTGCAGCCGGTGAACCGATCAGCAAAGTAGAAAAGGCGGCATGCTGGTCGGCCGGAGTCACTTACCGCCTCTAGTGACTGGCCGGGGTGTTTTCCTGCCAGACACAAGGGGGGTGACACTTCAGGGCTCGCTGTCCGTACTTTCGGTGGTACCAGCAGGTACTCGGAGTTGGTGACGGCTATCGCGCTCGAGCGGAAGGTGAGTTCCTCCGTTGGGAAGGGCTGCGTTGCGAAGAACGACGCGTTCCATCGGCATGTTTCTGCAGAGACGCGACGGTCGCTGTCAGCTGGTCGAACTTTGCTTGAAGTTCCTGTATGGCGGTTGTCGACGACTGAGGTTCTCTCAACGCAGCTACCGTCGGTACCGCGTACTCCGCCACACGGTCAGCCATTTCGGCAAGACGGTCCAAGGACATGTCGTTTGCTGGGGCTAAGACCATGCGAATGCCTTGCGGTAGCCGTTGGAAGAACAGTTCCCGTAAGATGGAGTTGTTTACGTCGGAGGCCTGTTCTCCAAGAAGCTGGCGCATCCGGTGCAGGAGTTGCGACGGCCGTTGGTCTCCGAGTTCTTCGGTTGTCAGAAGACGTTGGAGTCGACTGGTGGTCGATTCTGACTTCCTTAGTAGGATAGCGGCCTTTAGTTGGTCGTAGGCATCTGCAGGAGGGGTCGCCGCGAGCACGTCGTCGAGTTCATCAGCGATGTCAGGTGGTAGGGCGGATACTACGTAGTAGTATCTGGACAGCTGGGTGCTGACTCTCCTCAAGTGAAATTGGGCCTCTACCTGAGCGAACCAAGATCGAGGGTTCTTTGCCCAAAATGGTGGGAGTCGTACCTGTAGTGTGGCCAGTGCTGTGTTTTCGGGAGATGCTTGGTCCACGACGTTGTCCGATGTCCCGTGCTCGTCCGCGCGACGAGACCCGTCGGCTCGGTTCATGGCCCTGAAGTGCGGTCCGGGATGCTGGTCAGCGGATGAGTTCGCTGATGTGTCGAGGTTGGAATCCGTCTTCGGAGGTCTCCGGGTCACCAATTGTGTGGCCAAGGTGGCCCTTCATTTATTTACAGGATATATTTGATGCCACCCGGACCGGGAACCAGCCTGCTGATGGTGTAGCCGTGGAAGCCTTCCTCGAGCCATCTGCCCGAGCGATATCTCGTGGAGCTTCTTCTTTTTCTTTTTCCCCGGTGCACCGGTGCGCGTCTTTTCGCGTAGCTCGCTTTCTGTGAGCCACATCGCTATCACAGACACGTAGTCACTACAAGGTCTATTCAGTCTCGCTGCACTACGGAAGCACGAAATATTTGAGTAGTTTGAGGGTTTCATGCGTCGAAAAGCGGGTTCAAGAACATTGACTTTATTTTAAATATGAACAGCATGCATGGTCAATAAATAGATCGGCCAAGGTACTTTCCCTATATGTGCTTGAAGCGAGTCTTCAAAGCTTTCAGGAATATATGAACGTTCGTAGAAACTTCATAACGTCACCGTCTCTTTTACTTTATACCCTGCCGCTCTACACTGGCCTTAATTAATTTATCTCCGAAATAATTTTGGCTTCTGCTACCCATATCCACGAGATACCAGGTTCGTCATAACCGTGCGGTCGGAAGGAGCTCGTGGGGCTCGTGCTCGTTAATAGTTTCGGTGGTTTCGGTGTGTCGCGCCCCTGTATGCCATGCGCCGTTTAGTTGCTGTGCTCGGAGTATGAAACTCTGAGTGTCGGAGTAGAGTAAAGGAGCGGGGACTTAACATGGCCAATGACGACAAACGAACAGAACACGTGTCTTCAGCACACTGCCGCCCAGCCTCTGCAACGCTCCAAAAGGTTGATTTTCCGTGTCCCAAAATGGCCGTCCGGTAGCAGCAATCGCGGAGCGGGGAAGCGCGATAGAGCAATTGTCGTAGAGATCAGTGAGAAATACGGAATGCATACCCTCCTAGCATCCATCAGGTAGGCATAAGCATCCTGTGCACTCTCATCCATTCGAAGGTCAATCTGCCGCCTTCGTGAGGCACCAGCTTTCGCTCTCAGCACACAGCCACTGTTGGTGGGCTTCGAGGCTGTTCGCATCTTCACCCTCCACAGGCAGGGCGACCTCGGTCTGTAAACAGAGAATATGAATATGGCAGGTATTATTTGATAA
The DNA here is from genome assembly GCA_013358835.2 of Ixodes persulcatus. Classification (NCBI taxonomy): domain Eukaryota; kingdom Metazoa; phylum Arthropoda; class Arachnida; order Ixodida; family Ixodidae; genus Ixodes; species Ixodes persulcatus. The sequence goes on from JABSTQ010005105.1 coordinate 11,374, forward strand.
CACTTTGTGTTGGCCATGTAAAGAAAATGTGCATTCCGTTTTCTAACACATCTGTTATGAAATAACAAGGTCAGGTGGAACGGCCCGAGTGTTCACTGATTGAAGACAGAGGGCTTAGCCTGAACCAATATCCTAGCAGCCTTCGATACTGGTGTGGAGGGACAGAAGGCTAAACCTCTAAAGATGTCTTAAAATGATTCTCCAATTGCTCAACTTCAACGTCTCTGGCTATTGCACTTGAACTTTCTTAACTTTTCCAGCATGTATTAACCATGTTCCATTTGCCAATTTTCCACACACCCCTTCTCCTCCAATCAAAACAGCACGAGAGCCCGCCGTGAACAGACTTGGCATCATCGTGTGTGATACCCCCCGATGACTGCCCGCCCCCCCCCCCCCCTCTAACATGCACTAAAGCCAAGGCTCGAGCATGAGCTCATAGCATTGCTAGATGGTCGCACGGCACGAACCTAACTACTAGTACTGGTAAAAGCGAGCGAGTTGAAAATGAATACTTAAAATCGAAAGAATAAAACGCGAAGGACAAGCACAGGACAACCACGTTACGGTACAGGCTCACAGTAAAGCTGTGAGCCTGTACCCTCTCGCTCATCAAGCCTTCGCATTAGTACATCTCAGGATGAGACGGATAGTATCATTATAAAACCGATGTGGTCTCACCGTTGAGCAGAAGTGCGTGAGTACCCGATGCTATTTTCGTGGTCGCTCGCACGTAAACAACCAAGGAGCTTGTGCACAACACACGCATTCATCTGGCTTGAAAACAACTTGAGCGTTGGCTTGGCTTGGACGTCAGCTGCCCATTGTGCTTGCTTGAACTTCACGAAATCCGGTTAATTGAGCGGACTACCTCTTGACTTCTGCTTGTTCTGCTGTCGGAGTGCATGTCTGCAATTTGGTGGTTTCCGAGTTTGACGACTCCAAAGACATGGCTGTACCACGGCAACACCCTCTTAACACGTATTCGGTAGGCGCAGGGTGTAAAAAGGATGTACGAAGGGTGTAGGTTTTTCTGTACACGCTTGAATATTCAAAACCATGTAAAAATGGTGTAGGAAGGGTGTGAGCTCTGAAAAGCACCCTTTTAACACGAACATGGGTGTTGAAATTTTTAGTGTGTGGAAGGAGGGAGATTTGTGGAAACCTGGGGATCCAAAGCGTTGGCCCAGGTTGCCCCTCTGACAAATCGGAGTGGTCATTTGCACCGCGATGATGCCAAGGGCAACTGGCCACGCGAGTGGCGCTCCATCGCGGATTAAGGGCCGTCGCAGCGTATGCTCGGGATCGCGGCGCGGGCGATAACCGTCATTACATTTCTACGTGTTGTCGAACCGATGTGCTGTGTCATTCCCCGAGACGGGTAGCAGCGAGGGAATTCCCACATAGTGAAACCATTAACATTATGACGCCACTAAGACTCTCCTCCCCTTCATTTCATATGTCCTTTGGTAAGTCAAATACACACATTTACATTTGGGCGCGATGCGTTGAGCAGCGGCAATCGGACGCGTGGCGCTGCGAAGAGCGCTTGCGCCAAGCTTGTACACACAGTTTCGTTGACACGCAGTTGACAGCAGTCAAGGGCCAATAAGAATGCGCTATTGTCGCTAGCGGTTCACTTATCAGTGAGCCACAAGCGAAATCTACGCAACATGGAGTCGCCCGGCGACAGCTTCGAAGTGTTATATCTTGGGTCAATCCCGCTGGCTGCCCGACCTTGTGTCCGGTTTGAACCAGCACAGTCTAGGAAAATACGGAGAACAGGATACGCATCGCCGGGTGCCGCGAGTGAAGGTGTGAACTTTTTTTTCCTTTCTGAGCTTCTGATTGGTCTACCGCAACGCGCTACCTCTACTGCCGCGTTCAGGGTTGAGCCGGTCTCTACTCCCTTGCGGTGCGCTGCGAGGCGTTGGGCGACGGCGTAATTCATACCGTCAAATACCATGTCTGGCAACAGCCGCGGAGAGCTGGAGAAAAGTGATTGCAGCGCCCCTGGCGAGCTCGGAGCCTTCGCTAACAGACGAATTTTCCACAAAGCACTTGTGTGGCCTATCTCAGTGCGAGATGACCAATGGGAAGAAAAAAAACATTGTCACGGGTATTCGCTGCATTGAATGTTACAAACTAGGTGCCACCTTATGAGTGAAGGCCATTTTCTACGCGTCGGAAAGATGTTAGAGCTTCCAGGGTAAAATATTTGGCGTCCCACGACGAAAGCACTTTGCCACAACTTATGTAAGCCAGGCAAAATACAAATGTACCTTCGCGCAGTTTTTTTTTTTTTTTTGAGAAAAGGCAATGTACAAAAATTTCAGAACATAAAACGCGAAACACATGTACGACGAAACCGTCCGATCCGACGTACGGAATGCCGGAATGACCTTGGGGAGCGAGGGTTTTCGTAGCTCCGGAGAGCAATGAAAACCCTCGCCTCCGACCGTCAGTATTGCCTGATCGGACGTCGGATCGGACGGTTTCGTCGTACATGTGTTTCGGGCTTCACTACGTTTCAACTTTACTGTTCTTATCAATCAATTCGCTTTGTTGTTGTAATTCTCTTTTCTCATTATTGTCTCGCTTATAACCGTTTTTGTAGAATAGGAGAGCTGGCTAGTCCCGTTAAGACCGTCTCCGCAAGAATAAGCAAGAGTACGCTACAGCGATGTCAGGATGCCTTGAAGAAGTCAATTGTGCACATGCAAATCTGACGACATTGCTCAAATTAATAAAAGCGGAGCTGCCAAAAAAAAAAAAAGACTTTACGCGCGTTCAAAAGAAAAAGAGGAGAGCATTGTAACGCAAATAAAAGTGATTCGGTCACGTTATATACAGTGCACTAATTTCGATTGTTAGTGCCGGGACGACTAACGTCTGCGATTTCTACGATAAAGACCGCCACGCGTTCCACCGTCTTGCAACTTCTTCGGTTTTTAAAAGTCTGCTTTCTTTGTTTTGTTTGAGGCGCCGCGTTCTTTGTTCCTCCTGGGTTTATGTTTTTTTCTTTGCTTTTTTTCTTTCTTTCGTTTACTGGGCTTTGGAACCGTCGAGTATTTTGCTTTGCTTGTTTGGCTTAGTCTTTACTCTCTTTCCTTCGCTTCGACGTCTATAGCCGATTCACACGACGGACCGAATCGCCATTTTCGCCAGCGGATCGGGTACCACGTGACCGGCATGTCGTCGATTCTTGCAATCCGCGTCTCTTACGAGGGCGAGCGGACTAATGAAGTCGAGTGCCTTTTCACTCGCGAAATTTCGGCGGGACATAGACATGAAAAGCGTTTTGTGTTGCAACGGTACAATGTTTCCTTGTTGTTTTTGTTTGGCGATTAAAGCAGAAATGGCGCGTCGTTGTGTTTTTTGACGATCTCTGGTTTATTTTGTCACGCAATTTTTGGTTCCACGCGTGAAACAAACTGCAGAAACGTTGTCCGGCTGATGCGACGCAGGTTCCGGTACTCGTTCGGGTCCGTGTCAAGAAGCTCCCGTCAAAACTTGACTAGAAGGCCGCGATAATTCTTGCACGTCCTATCAGGCTTTCACCGAGCAAGACCTTTCTTGTGGCTGTGGTGCGCTTGAGTGTTGTGCACGAGTGCGGAGTGTGTGAAGGCATCTCCAAACACACATGCGTGAGCTGAGAACTTCGTCGCTTCTACGCCGAACCCTTCTCGAGCAGGACCATGATGCTAGATCATGCCTGCGTCCCTGTCATGCCTTGGGTTAGTAAAGCTAGTGGCGCTTTGCTCGAAGCCTATCATGGTGTTTTTTTTTTTTTTTCGATCCGAATGTAACAGCGATGTACGATTCTTTATCACTTTAGCAAATGTCGATTTCTCTCTTGGACAACGGTGCCACGGTGCAATGTTCAAGTTTCACGGCACTGTGGTGTGAATAACTGGTTCGGTCCGTCCCTGCTGGCATCTGCTCGCATCTCCATCGTGTGAATGCGATTGGGAGACGGACGAACCGCCGACATGTCGTCACGTGATCAATCCGTCCGCGGATAAGTCCGTCGTGTGAATCGGCCATTACTACCGCCGGTTCGTCTGCTATTCTATGCCCGGACATCCGGACATTTTACGGCCCGTCTGCAAGTTTGTTGTTGTTGTTGTTTTCTTCCACTGTCGTCTGCGATAACATCCTATTTCCGGCTTCGATTGAATTTCTATTCCGAAATCTTCATATGTTCTGTTGGATATTTATTAACTATATTAAAAAGTATAAGCTCGTCCTACATTTCTATTCGGATTTTATTTGTGTACGCGGACACGTCGGCTATGGGTCATCGTTTTTTGATCAACCGGCCGCCTTGGGGCATACATCAGCGCATTTTTGGAGATGGCAGTGCTACCTACCACTGCAAAAAACATGTTTTTGCGATGTGGCGGAAACTCTTTCTTCCACGTCCCGGAGACCAAACAAACGTGAATAATTAGTTACTGCAGCATTCAAATGAAACTGGAAGAGCTATCCAAGTTTGGCTTCAAAATAGTCCCCGAAGCCTCAACAGTCAATTATGACAACTCCACGGAGATCATGGAGAACTTCGCAAACGACAGCCAAGATGCCCAACTGAACATCCAGTCCTTTGTAGCCGGCTGGGCAGCCAGTCAAATCTGTCATCAGGCTTGCCAAGACCAGCTGCAATCATAAACATGTAACACTTCGAAAGACATTTTGTTAAAGAACAAGAAATATTCGCTTGCGAAGATGACGTCACCAAGCCAAGCCAAGTGATATCACCTGTGCCTTAGGCACATATTTCACTGATATATTGTACCAGATAATAGTTCAGCTGAAGGCGGACTTGAGGCCGTTGATCTACACTGGAAACAAAGGATCTGTGTGCAAAGACTGCCTGAACAAATACGTGAACAAGTACTTGAATGTACTTTTAAACTGTTTTGTCAAGCGAGCAAACTTAAAACCTGCCGAAGTCACTGGGAAAAGAAATGCGAAAGCAAAAAGGCAATTTGAGCCAGTTGGTTCATGATCACCTAAGAAGCGCAAAAAATACAAGGACGAGGAAGTAAACAGACAAGATCGAAGCAGGGGAAAGGGACTGCGTTATTCCTTTCCCCTGCTTCGTTTTTAGTCTCTACCAAGGCCGCTACAGCATATAAAAAAACCTGTATCGAGCCTCTGAAAAAACAAGTGATGCTCTTTTTGTATTAGTTTTGTAGTGTTGCTTCCGCTTCGTTTGTTCGACCACTACCTGCTCATTTTCAATGCTCGTCAGGCAATCCCAGACCAACTCTCTTCCATCACACCACATCTTCCACCACATCTACAAACGACCCGACTCCCCCACCTACCTAAATTGCGGAGAATACCCTTCCAACCCTCACACCTACTGGTCTTGTAACCCACCGACCCTTCTCCCAACCCTCCCACATATCATTACTTGGGAGGAATGGCTGGACCACCCACAGACACCGACATACCCACCGCACTAGAAACACTAATTAATCACTCCGGTCCCCTTCCGGAATCCATCCGCGAGACGTGGGCCGGACGGGCCGTCCGGACGAGGACGTAGGCCCGTACAAAAAATAAAGTTTTGCTTGCTTGCTTGCTTACCAAACCCCGCCTGTGAGATGCCCGAAATCTTGCAGGCAATGAATTTCTACTTTGTTCAGCGTATTAAGGCGTGGCCAGCGTTATGGGCCCATGGAGACCACCAGCTGGGACTGCTGATGCCCACGTCTATGCCTCGCCGTTTTGAAGCGGGCCGAATGTATGGGACAATTCCCTTTAGCCTAGATTATTATATTACGTCTGTGGTCGGCGCTCGGGGAGGCCGTCTTCCATCGAAGAGTCGTGAACTGTAAGCCGATCCCGGACGAAGTGCAATACCTGTCGGTCGGCGCTTGGGGAGGCGGTGTTCCGTCACAAAGACCTGAACTGTACAGGTGTTTTCCGTAGCAATGCAATACCCATCGGTCAGCGCCCAGGAAGGTGCTAGGCCACATCGCCACTTTAATGCAACTATGCATTTTGTATGTTTCTAATTATCGTCCTACCCTATTACAAAATCTGTCTATGGGGCCCACCAGCATTTATGAAATGTTTTGACTTATCCTTCTAAGATGTTTTAGGGGTTTGAGAGGTTCGTCGAAGTTTTCTAAGCGGCCTGACATACCTTCAATAATTCATAAAGGGTATAAAATACCCGTCATAGTTGCTTGAGAAGACTGTTTGGACTGAAAGAATCATTTTCATGAAACCACAGCAACCATCAGAATATATTAAGGGTTCTGTGGGAGATATCACGCGGCCCTTTCAGGACATATGCGTCGGGGAAACCGCTGGCCCATTTCTTATCGAGCGGGCGCAACGAGTGTCGGAAATTGAGGAGACGTTCCCCCGTCCTTATCCTGTCGTGGCCTTGGTCAATCCAGCCCCATTGCCGTCTCCGTGCCTTCTGTGTATGTGTTTCACGGGCTGGACTAAGGACCCTCAAGGACGCCAAGTCCTCGCTCACGAGTGATAGGGGGTGCGTGAGGAAAATTCAATGGGTGACTTTTTGCTCTTTGATGATAACCTGTTTTTAGTCAGTCGAAATACAGCCCTCGTGAGAAACTGGTGGCCTTGTTCTTTTTTCGTCCACACGCGCTAACTAAATGCGGAACCACGAGCGGACGCTGAGTATCGTCTTCCCGTGCCACGCATGGGACCTATCTTCTAAAGCAGCTGGGTGTGCGGATCAAATATAAGATATCTCAGCGCCCTGTTTCATGCGCCTCTTCGTTTGTCCAGCTTCAAATGCATTCAACGATCGATAAAGACGCTGGAGAAGCCACCGCGACGGCACCAGGGACGGCATCATGACTCTGTGGAAGAATTTTCAACGGCGGAGGGTGTTGGTTGCGCGTTCGTGGTTTTCGCTAAACGTGCTACAGGCAGCGCGTATGTGTGCGAGTAGTGCACCAGCTCGGCTTTATTAGTGCTACTATTGTACATCTCAGGAAGTTACCCAGCGGCATGTAGAGTACCTCAAAACATATTTTTTGCAACGTAGAGCTCAGTTGTCCCTATTTGGTCTGATCGCTCCTTGCGCCAGGGTTTGAGGAAACGTTGGTTCTTATCGTGTTTTTCAGTTACAACATGCATGGAAAACTCAATGTCGGAAAGAAATTATGAATATCGTTTTAAACTACATTTTTGGTCCAAGGTTCAGAGCCATTTCGGCATCTAATGGATTGAAGGGCATACGGGGCCTTAAAAGCTAAATGGTCTGAAGCGCTGTAGGAATTTGAAGGGCTGTAGGGGTCTGATGGGTTGATAGGTTTTCAAAGACTGAGGGGTTTGATGGGCTGAAGGTGTTTGAAGCGTTGAGACTGTCTCTTGACAATTCAAGTCAGAATTGTTAATTTCAATTCGGTATAATCAACCACATGTGCACATTTATGAGAATATTCTTCTCTGAACATCAAATATAACTCGCGTTTCAATCTGCACTTTTTTCGATGGTCCATGTGAGTTCGGATATAATACTCTTGTGTGTGTCTTGACCTTTGTTTTGTTCGATTTCTTGTGTATCGTTTGGTAGTATAAATTTGCCTCGTATTCAAATATTTGTTTCGTTCAATTGATTTTGTGTTGAACAAACAAATGTGTTCCATTTACGTAATACCTGTGTTGTATTGAAATTGTTCTGTTACATCAAATTATTTCTGCAGCATTTGGTAGATGCGTTTCATTTCACTTGATTCTAGCGCTCGCACAAGCCGCTTCCGATTAGCGTCTCTTGCGCTCACTACAGTTGGTACTCAGGCGAGAAAGTAAAAAATAGCCGCGTAATTCATTGATAAAACAAATTCCGAGGAAGGGGACAGCAATCCCCTCCGCCATAATCTCCTGAACAGTTCCAACACGACTGCTGAAGCAAAGAAGCTCGACCCACTGGGAAAAAGAAACCGCAAACCAGTCGTTTGCGTACTTTCTCTGCTTGTCGTCTGCTTCAAGAACGTGAAAACGCCGCCGTCCTATGCGCCAGCTTTCCCGCAATTTTTCTCCTCCTGTCACGTGACTTCCCGCCGCGCTGTGAGTGGCCAGCGCGGGAGCTGCCGCTCAGCCGCCGCGAAAAATTTCCAACCTGGTGGAACCGTGCCGCTTAGCCGCTGCGGCTGGCCAGAGCACCGCGACGGCAGAAATCGCGCCGCTCTAGGGCCAAAATCGCTGCATGTGAAACCCGCTTGACACTTTATTAGGCTGCCGCATATCACAACTTTACAATTTGGACATCCCTTTTGCTACACTTTGTTTCAGCTTAAAGGGGCATAAGGGACGAAGAAAACCAAATGCTGCTTCGAAAAGCGTGCATATCAGTGTCATACACGAGCGTTCAGTGAAGACATTGGTCTAGAGCGACAGATATATAGCGATATAGAATTCTAGAGGAACGACTGGCTGAATAAAGCCCCTTCATGTTTTAAAAGTTGCGCAAGGTGCGTCGATGCACGAGGCACGTGCTACGTGCATCCCTGGGGAAGATCAAGATGGAACAGCGCAGCACTGAGCTAGATTTAGGACGACATGCTCTTCCCGGAAGTGGCGCGCGGCACGTGTCTCAAGCATTTCCACAACAATGTATGGCGCCACTTTTCCCAGGATAGAGGGGCTTTATGGCTGAATAGCCGCAAGTGACCCCTTCTGATCTCTTCAAGCACGTGATTCTCAGTCAAATTTTTGCTTGGAACACCTGTAAATTGATGGGGCGTTCTCATCTTCAAAACTGGATGTTAATTTCCAACACTTAAGAAGATCGCGCACGGTTGTTGCTCGCTCTTGTTTCGGTTCTCTATTGGTTAAGACCAAGGACGTCATCAACAAATGAAATTGCACTGAATATTCTGAATCTATTTCACCTATTATGTTCAAAATATAGTCGGATTTTTTTCTTTATTTTATGTTTAATGTGTTACTAGAGTCACACTCACTAGCTAGAGCGAACGCGATGCAAATTAAAAAAATGGCTAGAAACGCTTTTCAGGGCCCCTTCAAGTCCAGACTCAGCCGATGCTACAAGCACGAGCATGTGCTCCTGACCAGTGCATGCACTGCAGGAGCGCTCGTGCTTGGCAAGAACGTTGAAAGCCCGGAGCGTGCTCTTTTAGCTTCTGCTACGCTCACACTTAAAGTGAAACCAAGTATTGTGTTGAGAACATCCCATTTAACCAGAAAACTGAACTGTTTAAAATGGTTTGTACGCGACATCTTCGCACTATATCCTGGTAGTCAGAAATTTCTTTTTCCTGAGAAAATCAAATCCCGTGGTGTACAATGCACGCTGCAGAAGGTTCGCGCTCAGTGCAACTCATGTATACAGAAACAAAAAAATATTATTTCTTGGTGCAGCGTCGTGAGGAACGACGTGAGCGTCTGGCATCATGGAAATCCGCTTTCTGGCAGGAATTTTTTTTGCAAACGAAGTAACTTTGGGGGATCACGCTGTCTTGTCTGCGCCCAAGATACGGAACAGAGGAAACTTTACAACACAGTATGTTTTAACTCCCCCCCCCCCTTTTCATTTTACGATGCTCTTACAGAGATTACTTTTCATTTCTGAGGGAGTCCCTCGTCCGTTTGGCCGGGGGTGCCGATTCTACAGTTATATTTGCGTCATTTGTTAACAGTAATCCTCCATTTCTTTTATTTTCCATCAAAAAAAAAATCAGTAAACTTAAAAAAAAAAAACTGCGAGAATTTGAGCGGCTGCCTTAAAGGCCACTAGAACCTTTCTTTTTAGGTATCCCTGCCGTACACACTTGTAGTTTTATTTATCGTCAGACTAATAAGCCACATTTAGTCCTTTCAATCCTTCTATTCTCGGGGACAACTTTCATGAGACAGTTAAGCAACAACGAAAACATGTTTGGCTGCCTGAATGATGTGTACATGTAAAATAGTTCATGCGACAATTTTTGTACTTTCAGTAAATACCACTAAGAGCTAATCCCTGACGTTGATAGCTTTCAAAACACAGTATTTTTCTCCCCTCAATGACAGACGCACGAAAAATAAAGGAAAGAAATAGCTTTTCCCTCTTCAACTCGCTATTAGAACAAGCAGCGATGTTATCTGACGCTAATTGTATACCACCAGTGTTACAGTTCGGCTATTTCCATATTTGATTGAACACAAGCCAACACGAATGTTTGGCGATGCTAATTGCCAAGAATCCGAGCACTCGACTAGGGCTCATGACAATCCAGTACGTCACGATGTCACGTGACTCGTCGTGAGAAGTCGCGGTGGCATGTGATGTCACGATGTCAACAACGCTAATACATATATATTCCGTTGCAACTCAAGAAGGTAGGGCAAGGGAAAAAAAGGCCGGGGAGGAAGAAGAAGACGGAACGCTGGAGAAAAGAGGGGGAAACCTCCTCCTCTCTCCAGCGTTCCGTCTGCTTCCTCCTCCCCGGCCTTCCTTTCCCTCGCCCTACCTTCTTGAGTTTGAGCGGACTATAATGACGTACTCAATTTAAAGGGACAATGAAGACAATTTTATTTAATTTTTTTTAAATCGTGTTTTTATGCTTCTTGGGAACATAGCATGCTGCCCAATTTTTTGTAGACATTTGTGACGCGTATTTCTGTGCCTACGAAAGAAGTAAAAAAAACGAAACTGAACAAACTCCATTCTCGTTTCTGGGCCCCCGAAAACGGAGGTGACATAGGGAGTGACGTCAAGTGTGAATAGTCGGTATCGGTAGTATTTAGGAGATCGAGACTCTGGTTACCGCGGTGGATTATAGCAGCGCGGTGGCGCGGTTGGCGCGGTCGTTTCGCCGAAGCTGTCAACATGGACGGCAATGCTGCTCTCGCGAGCGAGTTCGAGCTTCCGTTCAGTGACCGAACACCAACGGAACGGGAGTACGTGTGTGGCTGCCCCCGACGGAGACCGCCCAGCCAGCCGGCAACAAGCGGCCCGCATGCCGAAGGACGGACGAGGGGAAGATGCCGAGGGGAAAGCGACAGCGATCCGGCCGTTCCGGGATCCGATTCCTCCGCGGACGTCCTCTTTTCGTCGTCAAAGAACACGAACAGCAACCCACACGTGAAAACTAGCGTCGCCCGAACGAATACTGGTCTTCAGTCGACGGTTAGAACAGCCATCTACATCTACTATTTTGCAGAATCCTTCGAGAACCGTGTTCTTTTTTTTTTTTTACTTTATTTTGTTTGCCCATAGTTGCTCGTTGCCCGTTTCGCATCCAGCGTAGCAAAGAAAAAAAAACAATTATGCTGCTTTATTCACGGTTTAGTAATCATTTCCGGGCCGATTTATACTTTTCATGGTTATTCAAGCGGAAATTAGAACAGTATTCCTAAACATCGCGAACCAAAACGTGACCGAGGGCACGTTTCTCGTTTCGACCAATCGCTGACGCCTCTTTTGTGACGTCACGTTTCTTGGCCCCGCATCGGTCACGTGAGCTCCGCTTCTCCTGGCTTCTCCCGCAACTCTCGGGGCGTCGCCCCAGTCGATCCCGGTACGATTATTACCGCGACTGTTTAATTGATTTGCGCGGCACACAAGCGCCGGTTTCGGCTGAAATTCGGGCAGCGTTGCCTGAGACATGCCTGGAACCAAGTTCAATCGCCAAAAAGATGTCCGAAATTCCCTTCATTGTCCCTTTAAGCCGACTTGACGCGGTGAGTCACGCGACTACATCACAAGGCCACGTGACGTGACATTATTTGACAGCATATCTTTACACTATGACGTCACGTGACCACATGACACATGATTAATCGTAGTGCCAATACAAAAGCGCCACGAAAACCCACAATGTTTCATACATTGCAATTCAGTATATGACAATTTGATCACTACATAGAATTACAGCTGCCAATTTTTACTTCTCGAAACACTCATTTTGTAATAACAAATATTACCGTGAACCGTTTTGAACCAGTTACCGTTATATTTTTTTTCCGGTTCAGTTTTGGTTCAGTTTCAAGGTGGCGACAAAGATTTCGGTTCGGTTCAGTTCCGGTTTGGCTAAACATAACGGTTTGGTTCCAGTTTTCGGTTCGGTTCGGTTCCGGTTCGACACTCCGTAAGTCTGCTAATTTATGCCCGGGCATCCGGACATTTTGGGGCCCGTCGTCAAGTTTGTTATTGTTGTTTCCTTCCACTGTCTTCTGCGATAACATCCTATTTCCGGCTTCGATTGAGTTTCTAATCCGAAATCTTCATATGTTCTGTTGGATATTTATTAAATATATTAAAAAGTATAAGGTCGTCATACATTTCCATTCGGATTTCATTTGTTTACGTGGACACGTCGGCTATGGGCCATCGTTATTTGATCAACCGGCCGCCTTCGGGCATACATCAGCGCATGCTTGGAGATGGCAGTGCTGCCTACCACTGCAAAAACAGGTTTTTGCGTTGTTGCGAAAACTCCTTCTTCTACTTCCCGGAGACCAAACAAACGCGAGTATTTAGTTTTTGCAGCATTCAAATTAAACTAGATAAGCTATCCATGTTTGGCTTCAAAATAGTCAAGATGCCCAACTGAACATCCAGGCCTATGTAGCCCGGTGGGCAGCCAGTCAAATCTGTCATAAGGCTTGCCAAGAGCAGCTGGAATCATAAACATGTAACACTTCGAAAAACATTTTGTTGAAGAACAATAAATATTCGCATGCGAAGATGACGTCACCTAGCCGGTAACATCACGCGTGCCTTAGGCACATATTTCACTTATATATTGTACCAGACAATAGTTCAGCTGAAGGCGGACTGGAGGCCGCTGATCTACGCTGGAAACAAGTGCGCGGTGTGCAAAGATTGCCTGAAAAAATACGTGAACAAGTACTTGAATGTACTTTTAAACTGCTTTGTCAAGCGAGCAAACGAAAAACCTGCCAAAGTCACTCGGAAAAGAAATTCGAAAGCAAAAATGTCAGACACTGCTAGAACGTAGCAGAATGCAGAGTGCGTCTCTTTTTTGCCTGGCAGCAGGGGCAGTAGCCGGGGGGGGGGGGGGGGCTTATGAGGCGTGAGCCCCCCCCCCCCCCCCCGATATCCAGCCGACCCTATAATATACACATGTATTTTGATCCCCCTCCCCCACTCCGCACCACATGTCATGGACATCCAGCCACCTCAACCCACCCCCCCCCCCCCAAAAAAAAAAAAAAAAAAAACAAAAAAAAATTAATGGCTACGCCACCGCCGGGGAGTGTGTGTGAAACTGCATTACTCCTTTCCCCTGCTTCGTTTTTAGTTCGTGCCATCGCCGCGAAAGCAAATAAAAACCTGTATCAAGCAGCTGAAAAAAAAAGTGAGGCTCTTTTCTTTTTCGATTAGTTTCGCCGTGTTGCTTTCGCTTTGTTTGTTCTGGGCTCAACACCGAAGGCGACCACAACTTGCTCATTTTCAATGCTCCTACCGACGCCCCGCCTGTGAGATGCCCGAGATCTTACAGACAATGATTGTCTACTTCGTTCAGCCTGTTAAGGCTGAACGAATCTACATTCGCAAATGCATCAGAGTTTCGCAAATACAATGACAATAGACCATATGCAAAAAGAAGCGCCATCTAGTGTATTCATGATCAATGATCAGATTCCTCCATATTGGGGGGTTCCCGTACCGACGATTTCGCCCGAAAAACAATAGTCCCGGCAAAGTGTAAATCGTAGAACTAAAATATGATCACCTGCTGCAAGTCCAGTACGAACCCTTCACAGGACGTCTTCGAGAAATACCGTTCATTGACCTGGGGGGCTATTTTGCACGTTTTGGACTCCCAGGAGACTAGGGAGAAGGAAGTACGTCAACAACGCTCTTTGGATGTTGATTGGTTTAGTCGCTGATGAGCGATGCGTGGTGTTGCCAAGATAGGTTCATTCACACCTACGTCACTTCCTTCTCCCTAGTCTCCTGGGAGTCCCCAAAACGTGCAACATAGCCCCCCTGGATGGCCCAGTTCACTGCTTGAGTGACGAGTCTTGCGACCTCGTTGCTGGCAATTCCTTTTCCTGAATTTGGCGGCCGTCTTTTTTTTCTTCTTTGATCCGAAACTAACCAGCAACCCATTGAGTGTACAAATCAACTGCCCTAATATCATGAAAACCGAGTTAAATGCAGATGCGCCTCGTCCACAACTGGAAAATGTGATAAACCCCCAATATGGCGGCTCCTAATGGCATGATGATGATAGCTGGCAAGGATTTCGCATATGGCCTATAGAGCCTTTCTCAAAACCCCATTGTGCTACATTGCCGGCCTCCATTTCTTGGGCGCAACGCGCGTAATTAGGTCCAGTTCCCCACCGAACGCAGACATGGCACTTGCTGTCAATACGAGATGAGTCAAAGTTCGAGCCGAACGCGGAGGCAGCCCTCGTGTTTACTGCATGCATCAAAGGACGTGCACAGAAAATGGCGCACTCGGATAATTGGAGAAGCAGAACTAGATTGCACGCGCAATTGAAAAAAAAAAAAAAAAAAAGGCTATATGGAGGGTTCACTGGCGGCAATAGCTGTGTGCTCGACTGATGAGCGCATGCTGACGGCGAGCTGCCACAGTTTTTTTTTTTTTTTTGGCAACGTGTGTTCAGCATCATCAAGGTTGCGGGTCTTAGCAGGCTATTGATGTGAGCTCGTTCTGAGCATGCGCTCTTAAGATCGCCCTCAAATATGGCGTCCAGTGAATACTCTCTATACCCGTCCGCATGTGTCGTTCATGAGTTATTGCAGTCGGGTGCCTGCTACCATAATCGCGAAATACGAGGGCGCTGAACGCGAAAGCTTTCTGTGGCACTGATGCGGAAACAACGTGGTGGAAGGTAGATACGGTCACTGTCATTGAGTCGTTACAAAGCCTACTCTATCAGGTTTCCTCTTCCGGAGAGTACAGCAAAAATATGGAAGGCTCCGTAGTGTCCACAGAATGTCCGCTATTTTTCCAGCGATAGCATAATTCACAGAGATGACAAGGTGCAAATGGGAGAAAATGTATACGGACATCAGTCACCACTTGTTCTGAGCCAATATTATTCCTCATGTTTGTGTGGCCGAATTTCTTTCTTTTAGTTTACATTCCTCAATTCCTAAAGGATTGTATATTTTCTTGTTAGTCGTGAGGCCCATCTCATCTAACAGAGTGAGATTAGTGAGACGGCTCCATTTGCAACTTGCACTCTTCGGGACCCGGCTGACTCGAGCGGGATCTGACGTCAAGAAATGCGATTATTATCATGCGTTTCCATCGGCTTGCTGCGAACGAAAAGGTATAATTGACAAAAACGTATTAATTCGAAACCGATTCCTCTGCCAGCGGATACTTCTCCTTCCTTTTACTTTCAACTTTAAGCTATAAAAATCCTCAGGGTTTTTAATATTCCGCATATCCACAAGCGTGAAAGTAGCGTTAAATGTACGCGTTAGTCTATCTGTCGTATCCTCGCTTCATATATTTCTTTTTGCAGGTATGTACTTATGTCAGTGGGCGCACATGTGAGCGCATGCATATTTTTTTAAATATTTTTATTAACTTGCAATTGAACAGTATATGTCAGAGAAAATATAAAATGCACACACCTTCGAGTATCCGCTGGCTATTTCAGAGATCAATCAAAAAGCGAGATTATTGCTTTATCTCTAATATAAATATAAACCTTTTATTATTTATTGTTTTCCATCCTAATCAATCTAGATGCATTGGCAAACGTACTATGTAGTGGCGGTTATTCTAGAAGAAATAATAAAAAACAGCTGTCTTCCAGAAATTCCTAATATTTTGTTAGTTGAAGACATTTGCCAAACGGTGAGACACACCTGTTCTTTTTTTGTTTTAATTAAAAAAAAGTCGTGAATGCTACACTAATGCGGTCTGTGCAGCTGAGTTATACTGCCAGGGGGACATAATATGAGGGCTAATCGTCACGATAAGCCAAATAATTAACAAAAATTCGATGATTATTCTTTTAAATAGTGAAAATAAACATATGGGTTCAGTGACTGTATTGCTGAGCATCATCGAAAACGCCTAAATTAGTACAATTTAGAAGGACTGAAAGCATGTGGGTAACTTTAGCACGCCATCAATGTGTGCTAATTTAGTTATTTTCGCGTTAAAATCAAACGCACGGTATTTGTTTGCGCTGGGGAGAAAATAAAACAAATTCTATTCTGACAAAAAAAGGTCTCAGTCCTTTGTTCTTATATGCACCACATGACAACAAAACAATATCGTCAGTTTTATTTTAACCAAACATTCATCTTCAAAAATGCATTCCACACATAAAATATTGTGCAAATAAGCATTTGTGCCAATTTAAATTAAGTTTCTGTTTCAATACGTGTCACCAGAGGTTTTGTAAACTAGTTAAATATTACTCGAAGAAAACATGACATGATTAATTACGCTTGAAAAACCTGATGTTGGGGTGCGGAAAAAAAAAAAGACAGTCGAAGAAAAACCAAATTGCACTAGCTCCCGTGCACGTCGACTGTTTTTATTTATTATATTTTTTCTTGCAAGATATTATACGAAACCCACCTCCCCGTCCGCCTTTTGCTCCTGCTAATTGTGTTTCTGGATTACCACAAACACAATTATTGTCGTGCTAATCTCGTTAGAGATAACCAATCCACTATCAGGGCTTCAGACTTTATTCTAGCTCAGAATGTTTAGCAAGTAAAGCAAATCCCGCTGTTGTTAAATTACAGATACATCCGAAGGAGAAACCTAAAAAGCAACTATTCCTCGTTTAAAAACAAAAAACGAAAAAACTTAAAGTCGTAATAAAATGTGGAATGTGATCGCACTATTTGAATCAATGCGTGCGGACCGTATATATGCAGCACTTTGCGTGAAAGGAGGTGGTTTTGTTTATCTCTTTATATCTTTAAATAAGCTCAAACGGTTCAAAAAGATCTGTTATGCAGAACGAATTTCGATTCCCGAACGAATATTTAAATACTTATGAAACTCATTAAATGCTTAACGAGCTTGCTGGGTACGGCTGCAGCAACAGGAAATAATAAACACACAACAGACGAGACATGCATCGCACTCAGAGCTTAGTCCAGAAAACCAATGAATGAGCATATTCAACGTTTGCAATAAATTTTTCCGCAAAAAAAATTAAAAAGACCACATAAGGAAAAAGATTTTGTTGACGTTGTAAATAAAGACACGCATTTCGAATTAAAAAAAATATTCAGAAACAAATATCAGTAGTGCGTGTTCCTTTTACTAAAAAACCAAAAAACAAATCGAATTTGTAATATACTGTTTAACTTTTAGGAGAGTGAAATGTTAGAGGACGTAAACATTTAATCGAACTTCACCTACGCGCGATGGAGGGAGGGTGACCATGAAAGCCGTAGTATAAAAAGACTGCCCTCGAGACGTTAATCAGTTCAAGCTTTGACAGCAGTACTACAAAGTCCAGTCATGGTGAGTTTTCGTCTTTGAATGTGCTTTAAAATCAAAATTAAACACGCTTAAGCAAATAATGTAGTACATGTATATTAATCACTATACTAACTAAACGATTACAATTTCTGAGCAAACTGTCCCAAGTGTGTCACTTCTGCTTCTTTCACTTCGCCACAATTGAAGGCATCGCAGATGACAGATTCGTCTTTGGTGTTCACAATTTTACTACATGTAGAACAGCTGTTCACACCGGATATGAAAATGACAGTCTCTGTGCAGTCGCATGTTTTAAACAATACGCCTCCAGCCTTCACTTGGGAAGGTACTCTAAGTAATATAATTGCTTTTGTGCCATAGCTGCCCATTTTTCCTAGCTACTATCTTGTCGGAAAAGTGGCTGCGGCATTCGGCTTTATGAGTCGTTTGCTCAAATTGAGAAATTATGTAAAGTTTGTATTAAAATATATGTGCACGTTTTGAACTGCTGTAGAACTACTTTTTAATACTTTTGAGCTTATTAGAGAACTGACTTCGAAGTCAGTCGTGGATAAAATTTCAATTACTTACACTGGAGAGATATAGTTTCGTAAGAAAATTCCACAAGGCGAAACGTCGCAGGTCTATTTTTAGTTGGGTGAAACCTTTATATCTTCAAAATATTCTACTGTCCATGCAATCTAAAATAGCCCCAGCTAAACTAAGCTGTCTCTAGGCCCTGACTCTCAAATACATAATTTTTAACTATATTTCCTGCTCCTGCATTTTTTCTGCAGTTCCGTTGCGTTCTCGTCCTGGCCCTCGCCACCTGCACTTTCGCCGGCTACCTCGGCTATGGCGGCTACTCCATGGCTGCTCCCTGGACCTCCGCCTACTCTACCGTCCACCACGCTCCAGCCGTTTCTTCCCTCGGCTACGGCCATGGTCTTGGTTACGGCTACGGTCTCGGTTACGGCCACGGCCTTGGCTACGGATATGGTATGTCAGGCCTTGGCTACGGTTATGGTATGTCAGGCCTTGGCTACGGTTATGGACTCGGTCGTCTCGGCTACGGCGGCATCTACAAGAAGTGTAAGTACACAATGCAATACTATAAATAACCAGTTAATATAATTTTATTGCGGCTTCAAAAAGTGGGTATATAAAACAAACATAACATTTGGCATACGTTATCATTCAGGTAAACTCAAACTTTATAAATTGTATGTTTCTTTATATACCTTCAGGTTTCGATTGACCTAAAAGCATAGGAATTCAATCTTTGAGGTTCAGATTCTGTTTTGATTATAGCTTTGATGATGAGACATTAAATGTCGTAGTTTGTTTTGGATATTCCTGGGGTCCCTAATGTCACGAGTAAGCTCTTGATATTTCTTATTTTGCAGAACCTGGACGTCTAAAAGTTCCTGGTGAAAATATTCTGGACCTGCACTTTACGCTACCTGGAGTGCTTATGAAGAGAATGAAATGAACGGAAATAAACATATCATTCTTTGTTATCACCAAATGCCTCATCTTAATTATAAAAAAAGAACTAACCTTTATTGCCCAGGAAATCTCGCATCGTCCAGCTACAAACGATGATTAAGTCGAGGTGCCTGTAAATCAGACCGGTGGAAGAAAATCTTGAATTGTTAAATCTTGAGTACATCGGCTCTTCTTTGAACCTACAATCTAGGGATTTGGGGCACAGATGCATTGGCAATGCCCACTGAATTAACCAAGGGGCCATGCAAGGTGATGGCACAGGAGCACATCATTGGGTTTCCCGTTTGGTGGTCGCTGAAAACAAAAACTGGTCTAACATCTGATCTCACCTTTGCGGTGGCTACGATCAAGAAACGTGACAACTCTTCGCATCCGTTTGATACACCGACTGCCAGCTTATGGTTAACTGAGTCGGTTGAGCGCTCCGCTAGTCTCAGAAAGGTCCCGGGATCAAATCCCGGACCATGTTTATTTTTGAAAGACCTCCAGCCCCCTATAAGGCGCGAGTTTCGCTTCATTTTATGTATAGGTCAATTTACTCTTGCATAAATCTTCTTCACCTCAGGTACTTCTCGGAAATAATTATATCTTCACCTCGGTTTTCTTTCGGTCAGTTTAACGAATAAATCTGGGCGAAAATGTATTGTACGCTATACCCGTGACCACGCAACCCAAATAAGCGAAATGGCTATTGCTAGTATATGTCTGGATGTTTCCATTAGGACGTCTTGTAGACACAGCGTATAAATCAGCTTGGCAGAGTGAGCTTGCGAAAGGTGTGTGTTTCCTGTTGAGAACGTCGGGTCATATTGGGTGCATCGTCTATTCAAAAGGAGGAATGGAACACAAAAGCCAACTCTTGAAAAACCTACACAAGACATGCCATCATTGCTTAAAAACACATCCTCTGTCTCAGAATGCAACTAAATTTATCCAATCGTTTCATGCCACGGTCGTACTCTCAGCTCCCAACGTAATGGCCCTGATGTGTCGTCAAATGAACGGCTCTCAGTCAACGATTGACCCGTGTAGTAGACAACATAGTAAAATGCTTTTATCCAAGAGCAGAGTGAGTTGTGCAACAAATTTTGCTGATTTCTGGTCTGACGTACATGGGTCAGGCGAGTGTATACTTACTGACAGTTCAATAAACGCAGGGTGTCGGGGGTGCGGAACATCTTAATATTGCTGCTAAGCCAACGATATTGCGCCATAAGCCGATAAGGACGCCCAAACGCGGATAAAGATGTAGGAAGCATGACCATTCATTAAGCCACACCGTGCGTTTCTTAAAGTTGTCTCTGACTGATAGCTTTCGTGAATGTTGAGTGAGCGATGCCTCCCGTAATTGATCGGTAAATGATCCCTCTCGGAAGCACGCAATGGCCATGGAGGCGAGTCCGTCAGGGCCATCTTGCTATTTGTTGCAGATTCTCTCTTCACCCAGCGTTTCACAACATCAATATTCTGGCAAGGTACAGATACGAAATGTTCATAGAAGGGCAAGACGTACTCGATATTGAGTACAACAGGGCATGTTACGTATGCAAATCTCTACGCTAGCCTGAATAGAAAAGGAGTACGAATATATCAAAACAGGGAGTGTTATCGACACCACAAAGACGAGGCACTTTTAGATAACTTATATTGCACGTGTTTTTGCAGAGTGCGCCTTAAAGCCTTGTTTGGTCCCTCTATTTTTCGCTACTTCTTTAAACCTTGAGATTAGAGTTTGTTTTCTGTAACAACTAAAATATATACTTGTGCTAGAACCGTGACTATTATATAGAATGACAAAACCAGTTGTGGCGTGCAGTATATCATAACTTAAAAAAAATCATCACTACAGTTTAAGTATCTATCGATTTGAAATATAGTGTTCGTGCCCATCACAAAGCCTTTCGATGTTATACTTATCCTTACAATTATGCGGAACGTGATGCATTTTGTTAAGTCTTATCCGTACCACATTTTGCCAGATAAAAAAAAGAAACACAATAAAAAACAAACAAGCCCTGTTTAACACTGAACAAAGAGCACGGAAAGAGTGAACCGTAATTTGAAGCTGATGCTTGTAGCGCATGCAGAGCGGCACAAAGACCTGGACGTAAAATTGGCAGAAATGGCATACGCCACCCTCACAACAATCAACCGGTCCATGGGTTTTACTCCGGTTCAACTTAACTTTGGGAAAGAGCTCCCATTTCCCCTGGGAAATAGCCTTCTTTGGACAGATCCTGCAAGCATGCAGCGCACTACCACGCAATTCGGAGAAGATCTCCGGAAGCGTTTCACGGAGAACCTGCGTGAAGCTCGAGAGAGCCTCGAAACCTCGGCACTGCAGTAGCCAGACCAGTACAACAAGGGAAGCGAAATCTGCAGTTTAAGAAGGAGTTATGAAACTAAGGCGAACTCAACCGCTGAATGATGCTGCTAGAGGCTTCACGGCCTCCTTAGCGAAGAGATGGGAGGGCCCCTACCGTATTAGAAAGACACTCTCTAAGCTGTCTTACGAGCTGGTGCATCGCGAACTTGGTGAAGTGTGCGAGTCTACTCATGTCGCCGACCTTAAAACTTTCTATGAACCGGAGGAGGTAGTGTCGCAGGTTCCAGACTCTAAAATAAAAAGGAGTAAAAATGTAGCAACGGCGCGTTTTCCTCCCTTCTACTGGCGGGCCCCCGAGCGGACACGAGAAAAATGGAGGAACGACTCGTTTTTCTCCTTCTCCAGGCAGACGGGAAAAAGGTACCGCACTCCCTTCTTATCTTCTTCGGTTTCGCGTTTCGAGCACGTCGCACGCGTTGTTTAATAAATGTTGTTGAGTGATTGAGCTTCAGCGGCAGCGAAGGCAGACCGTAATTCTGTCTCCCAGTCCAAACGTGCAGAACATTCCGGTTGCATTGACGTTTTTACCACTAATTTTGTGAAACGAGCAAACGAAGCCGCTTGAAACAGCGAAGTTCCGGAGAAGTGCCAGCAGCGCTGCGTACACTGGGCTAAGATGGCCGTCTGCTAATTGCGGAAGTCACGTGGAACCCCGCGGAACAGTGTGTCGACGTTGACGACGTTATGGAAATCACGAAAACTGCGTTCAATAGAGGCAGGTTTTGTTGCTGGGTGCCTGGGTGCCTTCTGTGCTGTATTCGGTTCTGTTTTCCGATGCCGAGTGCCTACCGGCAATCAACGTGGTTTTTTATTTCTGCGTGTCAGCAACATAGCAGCGACATCCGAACGTCGCGATGGCAGTGTTGTGCGTTTTGAACAAAAAACTGGAACTATCGCCGACGTGACCGTGTGTTCGCGTATCAGTGGTATAACAAGATGAGATGACGTAAGCTGTCGGGCATTGATGCCGCCGGTTGGGCAATGATTGGAGGGGGCGGGTGTCGCAGGTTGACATTCCGCTTTACGTTAAAGAATTTAGGATCGCTTGAGGGATTACGGGGCACTCGATCAATTTGCGGACAGTCATATTGCAACGCTGGTCTGAACAGTAGCTCCTATCGTACAGTGGCCAATGTGACTGTCGTCTGCGATGTCGTGTTGTCCTCACCCTGTGAGCGATTGCGCTCTGGGGAAAATATAGAACAGTATGGAAATATGGCGGAAAATACGTATATCTATAGTTTGGTATTTTAGCATTAAGGAACGATGGTAGGTAAAATCGACAAAACGAAGCTATCCTCTTTTTGTTGTTTAAATATACTAAAGTTCCAGGAGAAACTGCCCTCCAAGTGGCGCGCTAGGATGAGCGCTAGAAGTTTTCGAGCTTACCACGGCGTAGCTCCGTACACTTAACACCTACCGCAAGTCGTAGCTTTGACTGCATTCAAGTTGATCGAAAAGCGATTTCTCTGCCCGTGAAGCATTTCTTCCAGCTGACTGAATACCCGTTCTACAGAGATGAATTCAAGACGACAATTGCAGCGCACGAGAATAGCACAAAGAGAAAAACAAATACGACAAAAGAAAAACTGGCTACGACGTGCCGTGCGGGGAAGCAAACACATGGCTTAGAACCGCAGCAAAGCGGCTTATTTCATTGGCTTTCAAAAAATCACATGAGCAGCGTTTGCTTTTTACTAAGAAATTCATCCCCTTAGGCGTTCAAAATACTCCCAGATGTGTAATAATGCTGAAGAAAAAAACAACATGCTGGGAATATTATTTGTGTCTCAGCGTCACCGAGAAAATCCGTACCTTCAATACGACGAGCGTAAAAGGCGGAAACGCAGAGCCCGGATGTAGTATTCGGGTTAGTGTGCTATTGTAATAATGTTCGTATGTGCCGTGTATATGTATGTGCTTAATGTATATGTTCCGCTAATGCTTGTAGTAGGCGTAATGTACCTGCATGTTTGTATATTACAGGTGCCTGAAGGACCCGAAGTGCAATGGTGGCGTGAGCAAATAAAAATACTTTTTGTAGAACATGAGTTAGGCGGTTCCTAGAGCTAGCTTAGCTACTTGCAATTACTCTGCTTGACCCTGCCATCTGGTGGCAAGCAATTTAACCTTCATTCACGCGTTGCAATAATTTCTGTTTACCGTGCAACCGCTGCCACCGCTGCTTCGAATTTGCTCTTTTGAGGGCGGCTTTTGGTTTCGAGAATGGTTCACCACTCCTCTGTGGTGTGCGGTTGACGAAGGAATTGTGACTCGAGGAATAGCAAAGTTAAGACGTAAAGTGCGCGAACTAACTGTGTATCGGTTGTCTCCGTTTAATATTGCGGGGCTGATGACGAGAAGACTGAGCAACTGCTTTCGAAACGCAAGTTTTTTTTAACTTGCGGGGGAAGCTGGCTTGGGAAATTAATACAGTTCGCGGAAAGCCCGTGTTACGCTTTTATTTGCTGCTACTCTCGCCCCGTACAATAGAAGTAGAGTTCTCGTGAAGCCTTTCTGAACTCGATTTTCTCGATTCGTTGCCGCCATATTGAGATGCAAGCGACGGAGGAACTTTTCTACCCTGCTTTCAGGACGAAAGTTCCTCCCTGTCTAAAGGTACATAGGTTAGAAGAGCGTTTCTCCATTCAGGGAGGACTATCAAGGCCCTTTTTTCTAACAGTGCAGATGCCGACGATCGGGACCACCTCTCAGAAGATTCCACATCGTCTCTGCCGCGATACAACCTGAGACGGCGGTGAAGTCGACGTGTGTTTAATAATGGTTTTTCAAATAGTTTTTTGGTAGGTGATGGAAATGTATTTTATGACGTTACACGTTGTACGTTTAAGGCTGAACTCCATGGGACGAATTATGTGACGAATAACTGGCGAACGCCGCCCGACGGCACGCTCGCTTTGCGCGCGACGTAGCACTCACTGTGTTGATTCCACGCGCAGAGCAAAAGCCGCCGGGCGGCGTTCGCCAGTTATTCGTCCCATAATTCGTCCCATGGAGTTCATTCAGCCTTTAGCCCTATGTTTCCCATTGCCATTGAGCCTACTAGAATTGTAAAGATAATTGATTCTTTGAATGTATCATCGTCATGTCAAAGCGATAATATTACCTCAAAATTTGTAAGACAAACTAAAATGTACTCATCCTTTTTTTTTGGCCAAACTTTTCCAGCAATCTGTTGAGTGTGGAACGCTCCCAATAGAATGGAAAACTGCGAAGGTGGTTTCACTACATAAGTCCGGTAACCAGCATTCTCTATTAAATTATCGACCCATTTTACTAACAATTATTCCCCGTAAAATAATGGGGCACATACTGTACTCTCATATTTTTAACTACCTAGAATCACTTTAATTTTTCGCTCCCGCTCAACATGGTTTCTGTCGCTCATTTTCTTGTGAAACGCAGCTGCTTCATTTCACCTATTCTTTCCATGCTATACTGGAGAAAAACCATCAGGCTGACTGTATTTTTCTCGATTTTTCTAAAGCATTCGACAAGGTTAATCATAAGTTACTAATGCTTAAACTTTCTTCATTAAACATAGGTCCTAATTTGTTAACCTGGCTGGAATGTTTTCTTACCAACCGCTCACAATATGTAACTCTAAATGGCAATAATTCATCCCTGATTGATGTGATATCGGGCGTGTTCCAAGGTTCGGTTTTAGGTCCGCTTCTTTTTCTTATATTCATTAATGATTTACCAAGCTGTGTTTCTTCCTACATGCATTTACACGCAGATGACTGTGTAATTTATCGGAAAGTTCATGATGATGATGATGAACGCTTTTCGCAATCTGATTTTAATAATATTACTCTTTGGTGCAAAAAATGGCGTATGGTTCTAAACCCTAACAAATGCAAACTAATGCGGGTTTGCCGGCAAGGCGCCCTTCAACATATACACTAACCGACATTCAACTTGAATGTGTAAACTCCTACCGTTATCTGGGTGTTACTATATCAACGACTTTAACCTGGAAACCTCCTATCAATATAATAATCGACAACGCTAACCGCATGTTAGGATACCTACAACGAAACTTCAGAACGGCCCCGGTTAACTTAAAACTTCTTCTTTATAACGCTTTTGTACGGTCAAAATTGGAATACGCAAGCCTCTATTTGGGATCTAACCACGTTTTGCTACATAAAAGTTTCGAACTAGTTCAAAATAACGCCGTTCATTTCATTCTATCTAATTATAATCGAACAGCCAGCATATCATCAATGAAGTCCAGTGGGTTGTTACCCCCTTTGTAATTGCGTAGAAAGGTTTTTCGACTATGCCTGTTTCATAAAGTGTATCATCTTCAGTCGCTGCCAGACCATTTCTTTACATTGCGTAACTATTACTCTTCCCGTCTGAACCATCAGAATAAAGTTTGATTAACACGTTGCTAAACAGACACTTTTTTTTTATTCATTTATCCCGCATACATCAAACGACTGGAAACACTTTCCAGCGGATATCGCAACTATACCCGATTATTACCTTTTTCGCCAATCTTTGTTTACATTTCTGTTTGATGAGCCAACATGAGTCAATTTATTTTGTTTATTTTGTGCGTAACAGATATAGCTTTTGCCAATCGCATGGTATTTTTGATATTTGAATTTCTTGCCGCATGTTTTTTTTCTTTGTCATTTTGTTTTATTTTTGTTTGCTTTGCCCCTCTCCTCTACAATGCTTCGGCGCTTGAGGGTATGTACAATAAATAAATAAAAAGTGCATGAGCTCCAAGTGAATTTCATTCATGCCGTCTTCGGTTTTTTTTTTTTTTTTTTGGGGGGGGGGGGGGAGACCAGAAAGTAGCAGTGCTCCGGCATGCGCAATTGGGCAGGCGTCGTTCGTGGGCGCAGCCATTTATTCCTGCCGCGCCATGGCCTCATGTTGTTCTTAATTTCTACTTCCTCGTGCCAGACACGTAGCTGCGGCGTAGCAGCTCCCATCATCAGGCCCGCCACAGCCGCATCGGCACTGTCCGGAAATACTAACGTCGGACCCGTGCTCGCACATCTGCGAAGACCCTTGCTTGGGAGGCCTTCCACAAGGAAGGCTCCTAAGACCTTCGAAGACGTCCCCTTTTTGTTTTTGGAAGAAGGGAGATTTGAGGACAACCTGGAAATCCAAAGCGTTGGCCCAGGTTGCCCCTCTGCCGAATTGGAGTGGTCATTTGCACCACGAGGGTGCCAAGGGCAACGGGCCACGCGAGCGGCGCTCCGCCGCGAATAAAGGGCCGTCGCAGCGTATGCTCGGGGGCTCTTAAGGGCTGTTTATACTCCAACGTCGACGAACGCAACGCGTGCCGGCGCAGACCGACGCTTGTCGGCCGCTACGCCGCGCCGAGAAGCGCCCGAACAATGGTGTTTACCGTGCAGCGTAGACCAACGCTGGTCCAGCACGCCCCAACGAACTGCCGCACTTTGCGCATGCGCGTCTCCGTGGCAACCGCATCGTCTCTACGGGTTATTTATAGGCGGTAGCTTGCGCCACCTAGCCTAGAGGCAATCGGTCAGTGTGGTTCGTCCTCGTGTTGGCATGTCAAGCTTCAAAACAACCATTCGGGGTAGCGGTTAGCAGTCCAAAAACAAGCAAATGATGGTGATAACGAGTACAAACCAGCATTTATTTTCTCCTAAATGTCACCCAAATGTCAACAAAAGTCAAAAACGAAACAAAAAAACCCATGTCGCGTCCGTCGAAAGTAGCTGCTTCGCAGGTTCGCCGAAATCGTGCCAAGCGACTCCGGCGACTTCGCTGGAATGCTTAAATAAAATCGATGTACTCGATATTCCATAGAGACCACTTTCTGACAGATAGCCGGTGTGTTATCATCATAGTAGACTTTCGCGCTAAACGGGTATTCGCTGCTTTGAACGTTATAAAATAGGAGCCACCTTATGAGGAAAGGACATCTCCTTTGCGTCGGAAAGATGTTAGAGCTTCCAGGGTAAAATATTTGGGCTCCCACGACGAAAGCACTCTGTCACAACTTATGTACGCCAAGCAAAACACGACTGTGCATTCGCGCAGTTTTTTTTTAGAAAAGGCAATGTACAACCATTTCAGAACATAACTACGTTTCAACTTTACTGTTCTTATCAATCAGTTCGACTTGTTGTAATTCCCATTTCTCATTAATGTTTTGCATATAACAGATTTTCCTGAATAGCCGAGCTGGCTAATCCCGTTAAGACCACCTCCGCAGGAAGATGCAAGAGGCAATTTCAAACCATGTACGCTACTGCGATGTCAGTATGCTTTAGAAGAAGTCGATTGTGCACATGCAAATCTGACGCTTTTACTGAAATTAATAAAAACGGAGTTACAAAAAAAAAAAAAAAAAACCAAAAGAACAGATTTTACGTGCGTGCAAAAGAAAAAGAGGAGAGCATTGTAACGCAAATAAAGGTGATTCAGTCACGTTATATACAGTGCACTAATTTCGATTGTTAGCACCGGGACGACTAACGTCTTCTGCTATTTCTACGATAAAGGCCGGCATCCGTTTTCAAGACTTCCCGTTTCAAAGACGGTCTTAAAAACTCCTTCAATTTTTCAAAGTCTACTTTCTTTTTATGTTTGAGGCAACTCTACGCCGCCGCGTTCTTTGTTCCTCCAACTTTTATGTTTCTTTTTCTTTTTGCTTTTTTTGCCTTCTGTTTACTGGACGCTGGAACCGTTGAGTATTTTGCTTTGCTTGTTTGGCTTAGTTTTTACTCTCTTTCCTTCGCTTCGACGTTTATAGACGATTCACACGACGGACCGAATCGCAATTTGCGCCAGCGGACCGTGTACCACGTGAATGGCACGTCATTGATTCCTGCCATCCGCGTCTCGTCCGCGGGCGCGCGGACGGATAAATCGAGTGCCTTTTCACTCGCGAAATTTTGGCAGGAGATTGACTTGAAAGGCGTTTATTCTTGCAACGGTACAATGTTTTCTTGTTTTATTTTTTTTTTTAGGCGATTAAAACAGAAATGGCACATCGTTGTGTTTTCTGCAATCTATGCTTCATTTTGTCACGCGATTCTTGGTTCCACGCGTGACAGAAACTGCAGAAACGTTGTCCGGCTGCGGCAACGCAGGTTCCGGTACTCGTTCGGGTTCTTGTAAAGAAGCTTTCATCAAAACTCGTTTAGAACGCCGCGATAATTCTTGCGCGACCAATCAGGCTTTAACCGAGCAAGACTTTTCTTTTGGCTGTGGTGTGATTGGGTGTTGTACACGAGTGCGGAGTGTGTGAAGGCATCTCAAAACGCACCTGCGCGAGCTCAGAACTTCGTCGCTTCTACGCCGAACCCTTCTCGAGCAGGATCATTATGCTAGATCATGCCTGTCACTGTCATGCTTTGGGTTAGTAAAGCTAGTGGCGCTTTGCGCGAATCCTATCGTGGTGTTTTTTTTTTTCGATCTGAACGTAACAGCGGTGTACCATTCTTTATCACGGTAGCAAACGTCGATTTCTCTCTTGGACAACGGTGCCACGGTGCAATCTTCAAGTTTCACGGCACTGTGGTGTAGCACTGGTTCAGTCCGTCCCTGCTGGCATCTGCTCGACATCTCCCTCGTGTGAATGCGCTTGGGAAACGGACTAAACGCCGACATGTCGTCACGTGATCAATGCGTCTGCGAATAAGTCCGTCGTGTGCCCGGACATTTTGAGGGCCGTCTGCAACTTTGTACTTGTTGTTGTTTTCTTCCACTGTCGTCTGCGATAACCTCCTATTTCCGGCTTCGATTGAATTTCTAATCCAAAATCTTTATATGTTCTGTTAGATATTTATTAAATAAATTTAAAAAAAATAAGCTCGTCATACATTTAAATCCGGAATTCATTTATGTACGCGGACACGTCGGCTATGGGTCATCATTTGTTGGTCAACCGGCCCCCTTCCGGCATACATTACCGCATACTTGGAGATGGCAGTCCTGCCTACCACTGCAAAAACAAGTTGTTGTGATGTGGTGGAAACTCCTTCTTCCACCTCCCGGAGACCAAACAGACGTGAGTAATAAGCTCCTGCAGCATTCAAATTAAACTGGAAGAACTATCCAAGTTTGGCTTCAAAATAGCCCCCGACGCCTCAACAGACGATTATGACAGCTCCACCGAGATCGTGGAGAACATCGTGGACGACAGCCCAGATGCACAACTGAAAACCCAATCCTATGTAGCCGGGTGGGCAGCCAGTGAGATCTGTCATCATGGTTTCCAAGACCAGCTGCAATCATAAACATGTAACACTTCGAAATACATTTTGTTGAAGACCAAGAAATATTCGCATGCGAAGATGATGTCACCTAGCCGGTGACATCACCCGTGCCTTCGGCACATATTTCCCTGATATATTGTACCAGACAATAGTTCAGGTGAAGGCGGACTTGAGGGCGCTGATCAGCACTGGAAACAAAGGCACGGTGTGCAAAGATTGCCGGAACAAATACGTCAACAAGTACTTGAATGTACTTTTAAACTGCTTCGTCTAGCGAGCAAACAAAAAACCTGCCAAAGTAACTAAAAAGAAATGCGAAAGCAAAAAAATGTCACACACTGCTAGCACGTAGCAGATTGCAGAGCCCGTCTCTTATTTGCCGTTCAGCAGGGGCGTAGCCGGGGGGGGGGGGGGGGGGGGGAAGGGCTTATGAAGCCCCCTCCCCCCCTCCCGGCTACGCCGGGAGGGGGGGAGGGGGATTTTGAGCCTCCTTCCCCTCTCCACACCCCAAGTCATGGACATCCCAGCCACCTCAACCACCCCCGAGAACAATTCATGGCTACGCCACCGTCGGGGAGTGTGAGCGGGTCTGCGTTATTCCTTTCCCCTGCTTCGTTTTTAGTTCCTACCAACGCCGTTAGAGAAAATAAAAAAAAAAAAAACTGTATCGAGCATCTGAAATAAAAAGTAAGGTTATTTTCTTTTTCGATTAGTTTCGTCATGTTGCTTCCGCTTTGTTTGTTGTGGACTCAACACGGATAGCGACCACTACCTGCTATATTTCAATGCTCCTACCGACGCCCCGCGTGTGGGATGCCCGAATTGCTGCTGCTTTCCATTTTTTTTTCTTTTTCCACAAGCTTCGAACGACCGTTTTCGTTAAAGGATTCGTTTGATGTGTGATTTGTATCTTTGTATTGTCTGCTAACCTTTTTTTTTTTTTTCGTCGTTGTTCGCGACTTCCCCATTTCTTCTTATTTTCGGCTAGTATGGGGACCCTATCTTTCCAGTAAAGTTCGGAAAGTGTTTGCACCTTCATTGTTCTTGTTATTTTTGCTTTCCTTATGCTGCAGCGGCTGGTGCGCTTGCTCTGCTAATCTTAACGTGTTGTTTGCGCACGTTTTAGTGATCTCCCTTTCAGGTAAGAAATTGTGAAAACGCAGTTTGTAACGGATCAATAGTAACCTATTACGAGGTAGTTAGAGTAGCTAAACGCCTTTTTTCCGCTTCGCATATGCGCTTCAAACGCGTGTGATCCCCTGAGTTGCGTCTGAGACCGCTAAACAAACCGCCCTATCTTAGTTTCTGCGGGCGTTTTTTTTTTTTTTTTTTTTTATTGTCGTTGCAGTTGCGTTCAGTGGATTCCGTTTTGGAAGCGGACTGACCGTAATGAATTGTTTCAGCTGTTGGAGTGACTAAACAGGGCTCGCAGAGCTCGAGAATGTCGCACAGCCTATACTTTTCCATTGCGTCGTCTGCTTCCGTCGACTCCGAGTCCGCTAGAGGCGCTACTGTCGCGTTCGCCGCCGCCCCGAGCGGGACCGATTGGAGCGCTGCGATCGCTCGACCGTGACGTAGGATAGGGGATCACGTGATAAGGATAGCTATTCCGCCTTGCTTTGGTCGGGGTCTTCGGGAACCGTTAGGTCGTTATTTTTATATTTTTTTCTGTGTTCGAAGCTCGATTAGTTCACGCGTGGATCGGCTTCGGCAGCTGTCGTGCTCAGGAGGCAATGGTGAAGTAATGTTCGGTGCCGCAATGCTGCAGTTACGCGACCGATCCAAACATCAGCTTCCACATCTACCCCAAGGAGAAGCAGCTGCGCACGGAGTGGCTTGTGAAACTGAGAATGGGCAAATTAAACTCTAAGAGGTCGACAGTGTGCAGCAAGCACTTTCGAGATGAAGACTTCGTATATGCGGTTGGAGCGAAGATGTTCGGTAAGTGTTCTCAAGTTATTTCCGTGAACCTCCACAAAAAAGGGGGGGAAGGGGATTTTTGTTGGCACCCGTCAGAGATCGACGCTCTCGCATTTTGCACGTAAACTACAGAAACGAAAAGTTTCCACAGAGAGTGATATCACGCATGCGTGCATCTTAAGTGCTTAACACTCGCTAGTTTTCCTGGGCCACGACGCCCCAAAGCCACGCGAGCGAACCGAGCAAAGCTGGCGATCAGACGGCCGAGATCGACGCAAGCTCACGCTCCGTCGTGATTGATTTTTTTTTTCTCCTCAGGCTGGAAAAAAAGGACACTCACCCCAGGAACCGTGCCGTCCCAGAACCTGCCTTTACGGCCACTGGACAAGCCCCCGAAGCTGCGACAGCCCCTGACGCCGCGGGCAAGTGTGGACAAATGCAAACCTCGCAGTGAGTGCTCTCATTTGTAGGGAACATTCGTGGTATCAGTGGGTGCTGTGTGATAACCAGGTTAGAAATATTTGGCTCCTGCATACCTGTTTACTTTTTTATGCAGTCATCAAAAGATAGAACACAGTCGTGTCTATTTCAGTTCCAGTGCTGAGCTGTAAATCTAGGGTTCTTTTTTTTCACTTGGAATCAACAGCCAAGGATGACCTGCCGGCAGCAGTTACCTTGGCAGAGCTGAACTCCGAGGAAGACAGCACCAGTGAGGGTTTAGTTGAGCAGGACCTACCAAACCAGGATGCCGATGCTGCAGATCCCATTGGTGAGGAGAGAGTAGACATTGCATGCCCAGTGTGAGAGTCATGTCAGCATAATTCTAGTTGACACCAGAGTTGTTTTTTAATGTTTCAGGTCTCCAAGCTGAACTTCACAGCTTGAAGAAAGACGTTGGAAGTCAAGCCGACACCCTACAGCTTGAGAAAGATCAAGTGCTCGGGATAGCACGGGTTAAAGATGAACCGGCCCTTGTATCACTGACCTGCATACCCACTTTTCAGTTATTCTATAACATCTGCGACCTATATGGGGAGTCTCGCATATTGAACCAGAGGAAGGATTTCAGCATCAGTAACGAGGACGCAGTATTGCTAACGATGATGAAGCTCTACCACAATCTGACGTTTTCCCTTCTTGGTGTACTGTTTGGGGTCCATAGGACGACAGCTTCCAACATATTTAGAGCGTCGGTACCAGTCCTGGCAGCAGTGCTCAGGCACGCCGTTTTCTGGCCAGAAAAGGAGGCTGTGCTCCAGTCCCTGACCAAGTACTTTAACAAGTACAGGGACTGTCGCATGGTGCTAGACTGTACAGAGATTCCTCTGCAAAAGCCAAAAAACCTGGAGTCTCAGCTGCTTACCTACAGTCATTACAAGGGAACTCACACTGCAAAGGTGCTTGTGTGCGAGACGCCAGGTGGCTTAATTAGCTATGTGAGTCCGGCATACTGTGGCAGATCCTCCGACACGTATATCACAAAGGAGAGTGGGCTTCTAGAGAAATGCTTGCCCTTCATCGACAGCGTAATGGTTGATAAAGGGTTTTTAATTGACGAGCTGTGTTGCGAACACAAGGTAAAGTTGGTTCGTCCACCATTTCTCCGTAAAAACACACAGCTGAGCAAATCGGACGCCGCAAACAACCAGAGCATTGCAGCCGCACGCGTTCATGTCGAGCGTGCAATTCAGCGAATGAAGTTGTTCCGAATCCTTCGGGACAATTTCAGCGCAGACCTCCTTCCGCAAATCGATGATGTTGTCGTCATCATTGCAGGTCTCGTGAACCTCTCAAAGCCCTTGTTCAGCAACGACAAATTTTTAACTGGTTAATACGTTGCTGGACAGGACATGAGCCTTTTTTTTAGCTGCCTGTTTAAATGTTGCAGTTAATCTGTAGATCACTTAATGGGCAGTTTAAACATGGCACCCCACTGTCGCTTGTGAACAATGAGTGTTCTCTGTAGCAGGGTAGGAAGAAAATGTATTGTTCGGTCACAGACTGTCACTAGCCAAGAATTTCCTTGTGCAAGGTATTCTTCTCCTGTGCCACATTGGAGAATGGTTGTCAAAGCACAGAAATGAGTCAATATTTCTAGCTCGTGCATTTAGACCCTCAAGCCTTGACATTCAACACCCTTGTAAGATATGTTTATATGCCAATTTAATTTTGCAAATTCGATGTCATGCATGCCGTAATAAATGAACGTATCACCACTTGCTTGTTGCGATTCTTTTGTTTATTCGCTGGCTTCAAATGCATATCTAATGTTATTGCACTAGCCCTTTTTGGGGCCAACTACCACGAGTATGAACGTGCGAGATTCTTCAGCGTGTCAAAAATGTACTTGTCGTACAGGGTGTGCACTGCAGCCGAACATTTAAGGAAATGTGCAGCATCAAATGGCACGGTAAGTGCCCTCCAGTCCTCTGGACTCTTATACACAAAAAAGTCGCACACTGGAATATTCGTTATGCCCATCTGGACCTGAATCTGGGTGTAGAACAGGGGCGTCGGCTTGTCTTTTGAGAAAGCGTTCTTCACCGCCTTGAGGCACTTGATTTCTAAAATTCGCTTTTCACCCTCGCAGCATGCGCAGGTGAAAGTAACGAGCCCATCCACGCTACAACCCATCACAGGAAACTCATTCCAAATCAAAAGGCCCCAGTCTTCCACAGTGCATGTGTGGCCCCTCGACTTCACAACTGAGACATACTTGTCCCGAGCAGTAGCTTCCATGCTCAGCCAACGCTGCATTGCGGCAGACTGGTATGTGCTCGTGCGGAGGACCGCCTTCAACAAAGGCCCCATGTTGTGTGGCATTTGCTCTGTCTCGCACTTTGCTGCCCTTGTTTTGAAGGAATGGCAGACTGTACTTGTTGCCATGCCTATCCTCTGTCGCAACCAGTCCTCGGATAGCGACTGTTCCCTCGTCCTCTCCTCGATTCCTGCACAGATGTCTGCAGAGAAGGTGGCCCTTATCTCCTCCACAAAAGCATCGAAGCTGGGAGCAGCCGTTGTGGCAATCAGCCGCGTAAGTGTGGGCAGTCCGGGGACAGGGGGCTCCTCAGCTGCGGTGGGGGCGGCTGATATCTCTGCAAACACGCAAACAAACAGGAAATATTGATGCATGACACACTATAAAGGTGATAGGAAAGAAATTGGTAGTTAGAATGTAAAAATAAAACGCTAGAGAACAGTTCTATGTACTAAACACAAGAGAGCTAATTATGACCAGTCTCATTTCTGCCCTAGTGAATATATAAGCCTGGTACTAATATGCGAGTTAATGCATATGAGGGCCATTAAAAAGTATCCGACCTTACTTTGTTCTGCAGAAAATAATGAAGTGCAGACAGCATCTTCTCGTAAAGAGGTGGAGGGAACATTAATGTGCATGTGTGAATTTTATCAGGCCCGATGAAAATGTGAGTTGCTTTCAGTCAGCCTCCGAATGAGCAAGTGTAGTCAGTGCTCGTCGGTTTTTTCCCGTAACTCGAATAGGGTTCCTTTCAGCGACATTTTCATCGTAGGGAAGAGCCAGAAATCACAAGGAGCCGTGAAGGGAGAGTAGGAAGCCTGTTTTGGCCAAAAAAAACTCGGATGCGAGGAATGAGCTGGTGCATTGTCATGATGCAGCTCCATTGTGAGCAACTTTGGCACGATTTTCGCACACTTTTCTTGCAAAGCCAAATCCTCTTTCAAAATTGAATGCACCGAACCGGTACTTACTCCCACCTCAGCCGCAAGTTCTTGAATAGTGCTGCGATTGTCCTGCATGACCCAAGTCCGCAGTTGGTTAATCACCTCATTATTTCGGCTTGTTGAAGGCCTTCCTGAAAGCGCGTCTCTCTCCACTGACATGCAGCAATCATTGATCCGGTTGTACCACACCTTAATGTTTTTTTAATGCTCATGGCATCGTCCTCGAACTCCTGCTGAATATTTCGAATTGTTTCCACTCGAGTGTCAGCAAGCTTGAATAAAAATTTGATGCTATACCTCTGTTCAAACTATTTCGTCATGTTGCCAAAAAAACAAAAAACAAAAAACGATGAGTACTAACTACATGTCATCACTCCAAGGCCGACTCCCTGCAACTCACATTTTTTGCGAGCCTGATAAAATTCATGCGTGCGCATTAACATTCCCTCTGTCTCCCCACCGGATAAAGCTGTCCGCGCTTCATTTGTTTCCGCGGAAATAATTCAGGTAGGATACTTCTTAAACAGACCTTGTACACCAATTAAGTATGTAGTGGCATAACGTGGTGCTCCAGGCGCACTTTCGGTTCAGAGTTGTGGGCCAGAAAGGGCACCTGGCAATCCACGTTTTTTTGTGTTTTCTTTTTGTAGAAATCTGCCTTTGGCAGGATGACAGTGCACATTGCTCAACTAGACTTAAGCCTCAGCCACGTGAAACAGATTGTACTAAGGAACATTTCTGGTTGCTTGACTTTTTTTTTCTCTCCTTTGCAGTCACCTGTTACCATATATTGGATAGTAGTCAACCTAGTACCTGTACTTTTTATTATCACCTCTGTCACTTTTGTGAGTCAAGGTAAGCACAATTCAGAATGTAAACATATTAGGGTAGAACTTCCCATCCTGTTAAGCCTACTGCTCACAGCTGAGCCAATTTATCACAGCCGGGTGACAATAAAGATCTAACTGGTGTACATTTATCTTGGGTTTCAATGTACACAAAAATTCTACACAGATAAATATACACAGGAAGTGTACATTTATCTTGGTTTTTTTCTGCTGTGATCCAAACATCCTGCATGGTCTGTACTGAGTACAGCTTCTATCCCGTGTGAGGCATGCCACCACTGATGTTCGTCAGATACTGAGAGAATCAATTCCTAAAGTCTCTTAAGAACGACCAACAAACAGCCAAAACCAACTGTAGCAAAGCCAACGGGAAAAAGAAAGAGGAAATAGAGTTCATGAACCAACCAAGAGGACGGATTTCTTCGGTGTGCCGCAGAGCAGCTGACCTATAAGTCAGTCCCTCCAGTAGTCGTCCCAGGATATCGCCTTTAGGAAGCAGGACCGGATCCCCTTCAACCTGAAAATATAAAGCAAAATTTCCTGTGCTTTTGCTGCTATGAACTCGGTACGCATTGCACACTTTGCTGTGCCTTCCCCGTGTGACTTAGCCGTAATCCCTCTAACACAAACCACTACGAAAAATGTAATCCTGTTTCGCAGGTATTTCACTATGTTATTTTCTAACACTTGCTAATGGAACTGCTTTAAATTTGCTCCTGCTTCTTGATAGAAGGGGTAGTGGCATAAACCTGTCATAGGTTAAGCAAATACGTTAAATAAACCAAGTATTTCCTTTGCTGCCTGAGACATTTAAAGTAACAAGATACATACTTTGCGACACCGACCCAGGCCTATTAACAAGAACAAGCTTAATGCTCACTTATCTTGCGATACATATAAACAAAAGTCGGATCCCTATGATTCGAATGTGACAAAATGTTTACAATTTATCGTGAGAACACAACAGCCTGCACAATCTCCATTTTCAAATAGAAGCTCGCTTCTTCGCCATTTTGTGCTGCCAAGAGTGGTTAAGTAACCACTCAACCTGCAAAATCCATTGCTCTGCAATGGTGATCATGAATATTCAAGATTTATGGCTTCCGGATTCAGTTGCCACCCGCAAAAAAATGTGGATTAGTTGCTGCAAGAGTGCCTAACAGCAGTTTCCCTATTTGGCTGCAGTGCTAATTACCATATTATGGGCAAGTCAGGAAACCTTTATTTTATTTGATAACTTAGGCTGACGCATTATATGAACTAGATCATTTGTGAAAATCCCACAAGGTCACGTAAGGCACACAAGAAATTGAAGGAGCATCCTGTGTGCTCTCGGCGTACCTATGTCATGACAGACTGTTGGTCAAGTTCCGTTAGCGCAGGTCATGGCAGAAGAAACGTTTATATGCGGGTCTTGTACAGCCCTTTCCCGTGATGTCATTTGGCGTCAGCGGAGGGAGCTTTATGGTATGCGCAAGGTCTAC
The DNA here is from genome assembly GCA_013358835.2 of Ixodes persulcatus. Taxonomy (NCBI): domain Eukaryota; kingdom Metazoa; phylum Arthropoda; class Arachnida; order Ixodida; family Ixodidae; genus Ixodes; species Ixodes persulcatus. Next base: position 48,873 of record JABSTQ010005105.1, read on the forward strand.
TAAAAGCACTGTGCATGAATAGAAGTTTCATAGCTCACTTTTTCAAGACCCGGGAGGTTGACGATCTTCCTCGGAGCATACTTCTCCCCGACCGCTCTCTTCTGCCCCTTCCCCCACTTTTGTGGCAAGTCTGTGGACGCCAGTACGTTGAAGTTCTTCTTGGCGTTGATATGTAGCAACATTGCCACAACGTGCTTACACTTGTAGTTCCTGCAAAGTGCCAATGTTCTTAGCTTGCAATTAAACAGCAGGTCCAATATGAGTCATAAAATGTGAACAGTCTCACCCTGCATAGCCGTACCTTTCTCATGCAGCTTCAATAATATTTGAATGAGATTAAAAGTGTATGTACAAGTTGGCAGCATGCAATGCCAGTAGAGTTGAGTGCTAATAGACTTGAAAGAGTAAGAATAACACGACATCAAATTTCACCGACTATTTCAACGTGAAAATCACTCGCAGCTTAGTGGTATCTAAGCAACCAGCAGCTGCATAAATGTGAGAATGTTATGTGGCTCCATTTCTTTTAGTTTAAAGGTTGCTGATACGAGCAGCTGCACTCGTAATAGCAAGTAATATTTCTCTTTTTGTAGCGCATCTGGTTACTATGTAGGGGCCCAAAGAAAACTATTCTAAAACTCTAATACACCTAGCTACAGGAATATTTGCATAATCTTTTTTGACAGAAAAAAGAAAAACAGCAATGCTGTACACAAACAACTGCCATTGGCCTTTGGATGATCGGATATTAATTTATGAAATTAAATGTTATCCACAAGGTTTAATACTCGTTGCTCGAAAATTCCGACATTGCAGAAAAGTAAAAAAACCAGTAATTCAAAAAACAAAACAAAAAATAAACAAAAAAAATAAAAAATAAAAAACGACGGCGCGCGGTATCGAACCCGTGACTACCGCCTTGGGAAGCGAGCACTTTACCACTGAGCCACGAGAACAACGAGGGAACGTCAATTATATTTCGAAAACAAGGCGCCGCACTTCACCGTTGATCGCAAACCGCAAGTTGTTTCGCTCCCGGCTCGGGCCGAGAGCTCCTCGATTGATTTCACAGCACGCCGGCCGATAAGTACATACAATCCAACCAAGTAATGATACACGGCATGTTCCTTTACCCTGCTTTGCAGGAGCACGATGTGTCACCGACGTTTCTTCCCTTCAGTGTTATTTCCAGCTCGTGCGGGTCCGAAGTCAGTGCCGACGTCTGGAGAACGAATCCAATGAACGTGTAGGAGTCCTTATCCACCTTCTTGATACTGCAGGAGAAGACATGTCCCGCTTCAAGAACTCGTTCGCCCTCGAGCAACAGCCGGGATGCTTTCGTGGGCCTTGTCCACGAACGCGTTTATGCTGCTTACAGGCAGCACAACTGAAAAGGGGTACACAGTTGTAACGGGCTGCCCGGCCGAACAGAAGCTAAAAAAAAGTTCGCTTACCTTCGACGGTAGGTCGCACATGGTCAGCATCCATTGTGGTGCGCGAGACAGCCGCCGAAAACGGCAAGTTGGCCCGTACCGTCTAGTCCACGCCGCCGCGCTTCCCTGCAGCGACCGCTTCCCTACTAGCCAGCAACCGGCTTCCCGGAAGCAGTTGCACGGTAGCCGACTTATGAAATTGACCGGGTCGAGCACAGAAACGAAAAAATGGGTTAAAATAAACCTTAAACACTCGTAGTCATAAAAAAAGCGAAGACCGAGACACTCCACCCTTCACACGGAGCGGAAGAAACGGTCACGTGATCCCCTATCCTACGTCACGACGATGGGCCTGTTAGGTGGCGCCCCACCATGTTCTCGGGGCTAATTCGGGTGAGCTTCCAGTATTAGCGAAGCTATAGCCCATATCGTATTTGATACCGCAATACGCCATTTAACCTTATGTTGTGCTGCAGCAAAGGCTAGAAGCGCGAGTTACTAGCGTGAGCAGCTGCCCTTAATGCACGAGAGGTTGTGCCGCTGAGATATGACCTAGAGTAAAGTGGTTAGTTGGGCGAGTTGGTAATGATTGAACATGGTTAAAATTGCGCACAGACAGACCTAGAGCTAGGAGCTCGAGGTTGTAGCCTTTCAATCGGTTCATCATAAAGGGAAATAGAGCATAGTAGCCACTTCCTGTTTCAAGGACGCCGCTTTGTACTCCAAGACGTTCGAACGCGAATGTGCGTTTGGGCCTTACGCCATACCAAACAAGTTTTTATTGTTTTTTTTTTTGTTTTTTTTTGCGTGAAAACGTTTCACCCGAAGGGGTGCATGTGCGGAAACATACGCAGCGAAAGTAGACCTCAACACAGGACATTTCCACGTGACGCCTCTCTCGTTGGGAATATTGAATACCCTCTGACTGAGCCACCTGTAGGTCGCGGTTAGCGTGCTATCCCTGCTGCGAGCTATGTACACTCAATCAACCCCCAAAATTTCCTTATCTTTAATGAACTGCCAAAATAATATAATTTTCTTTTTTTTTTCTTTGGACGTGAAATGTCATTCATCTGAGTTGTGAACGTTTATCGCCGATACCGGAGGCAGCGCAATACCCGTCGTCCGGCGCCAGGAGCGTGAAAAGAAGAGCAGTACCAAGACCTCCTAGAAAAGAAAGCCTAGGTGCAGCATTTTACTACGTCACTAGGAAGCCCACCGTAGGCCAAAGATTGGACATGACTACTTCGTCAGCGTTCGGCTAGTAGTGGTGTTTTCAATGATTGGACACGAGTTCTAGTGGAACGCTCACGCCATAGTCATGTCCAATCTCTGACTGGCCTACGGTGGCCTTCTTTAGTGACGCAGGAAAATTGAGCAGTTGGGTTTATTATCAAGGAGGTGTCGGCAAAACGCGGTAAATCCTAAGCGCTGATGTTGATGGTCTCGAGAGAAGGAATAAAAGAGAAGTAGAAAGAGAGAAACAGAATAGCAGAAAACAGCAGACGAAAGTTTAAGCTTTGTCAATAGCCATGACGAGCTGAAATTGCTCGTGTGTTTGCCAACGTTATTTATTATTACACACTGCGCGATTGGATGTTTTCTTAAAAAGAAAGCATGAAAAGGAAACTAGGTACAGTGCTTACAGGCGATAATTTGTTACTTCTTTCTCAATATTCAGGCGAGGCCGGCGGTATGGGCCTATCGGGACCACCAGCTAGGACTGCTGATGCCCACGTCTATGCCCCGCCGTTCAGAAGCGGGCAGAATTCATGGGACTTTTCTCTCTAGTCCAGATTATTATGTTACCTCTACGGTTGGCGCTCGGGGAGGCGGTCTTCTATCGAAGAGTCGTGTACTGTAAGCCGATCAAGGAATAAGTGCAATACCCGTCGGTCGGCGCTCGGGGAGGCGGTGTTCCGTCGCCAAGTCGTGAACTGTAATAGCATCTTCGATCAACTCGCACCGGAATTGCCCTGAAACCTGGGCAGTGCACAGCGTTCCTCGGTCGTGTAGCACGAAGTCGGTGCAACATCGAAGACAAACTGCGCCGCGGCGGTGCACCGAGGCGAGCTCCACCATGCGTCACCTCGCATTTTGTTCGTTTTTTCTTGCGTAGGTCCGCGCGCGGTGCCCGTCTGCTGTCAATCTCCCCGGTTTTTTGACTCGCGGAATCTGGCGGTCCCACACGAATGAACATCGTGGACGTGATTGTCGATGGGGTCGCGAAGCGGGTGACAATTCCACAAGTGTATGCTGCCCATCATTGGTGGTTCGAGAAAGAGAACCACCACATAATGGCCGTACCTCGGTGTCATCGAAACACCTCGCAACGCTTTCCACGGAGTTCATACCTTTCGGGCGCTAGTTGCCGCCGCAGCAGTCGACGGTAATCGCGGCGATGGTAAAAGAAGATCGTCGTCTCGCTCTCAGAAGAGCTGAGGAATTAATCGAGTGTAGCTGCGAGGCGTGTTCGTGTTCGCAAGGTCGCCACCTCGATAGACTGCGCGTCTGCTATTCCCGCCATCTCCTCGATTTCCTGCTCCTGGCCGCAAGGCCTGATGGGACTGCACCCCGGCGCACCGTCGATTTTCTTGGTGCGCGTTGGGGTCAACGAAAAGCTGCACCGGTAGGGCTGCGCTCCGTTGATCGAGTACGTCCGGTGCGCACCGGTGCACTTGATCGAAGACGATGGGGAGAACTTCGCTGCCCCGGTGCGCACTGGTGCGGGTGATCGAGGATGCTATAAGGCGCTTTTAGGTGCAGTGCAATACACGTCGGTCAGCACTCGGGAAGGCGCGAGATCACAACGCCGATTTAACGCTACGATATATTTCGCATGTCTCCATCTATGGTCCTACTTTATATTTAGGGCTCCGTGTTTTCGGAGTTTATTTTTCGTGAAATTCGGAGGGTGTTTTTCGGAGTTTTTTTTTTTAGCAAAAATTCGGTGTTTATTGGAGTTTATTTTTCGTAAATCCCCTATTCTCCGAAATTCGAAGATTAATTTCGAAGTGTTTCCTATTAAGAAAATAATAAATAATAACCGGATGCAAGCGTATGCGAGATAAAAAATAAAACGCGCTTGTATCAATTAAGATTTCTTCAGTTGAATACTAATTTGTCTCACGACAAAAGTCGCACATAAGTGTGGCTTTGATAAACGTCGATACCTTAAAATCACTAAACTGCCGGAGGTAGCCGCAAGGAAGCACGTAGTCATCCCATCGATCTATCCCGCGGCCGCTCGAGGTGGAGTGGTTAAGAATGTAATAGAGAAGTTTCAACTGCCTTTCTTCCCTATTTTATACAATCTCTATGGTCCATAGCTTTCACTGCTACCCCCAGGAACATACCCCTCTCCTTTCTCTAAATCCAAAATCCCATGGACCAAACTGGAAACCAAAAGAGTGGCTTTTGTCGTGACACGAATGGTACGATGACCTGTTTCCCTGAACCAACCTTGACGAGACAAGCCGTAGGACCCCCTTTTGACAACGGTCCGATGGCTTGAAAGATAATTATGGTGTCATTTTCCTAGAACCATTGATCCCGCGCTGCTCAAAGTGTAAGGGTGGCATGGGCACATAACAATTCGGAGTTTATCGGATAAATCCGAATGGACAAAAAGTTTACCGGCGCGTGTTTTTTTTGGAGTTTTTCGGATTTATCCGAAAACATGGAGCCCTACCTATATTGATAAACCATCTATGGGGCCCACCAGGACTTTTGAAATGCTTCGACGTACCCTTCTAAAATGTTTGAGGGATATGAGAGGTTCGTCGTAGTTTTCTAATGGTTCTGACGTACCCTTCAAGAATTCATAAAGGGTTTAAGAGACCCGTCATAGTTTCTTGAGAGGTTTGTTGGGACTGCAAGAATCATTTTCGTGAAGCCACCGCACCCATCAAAATCTTTTAATGGGTATTTTGGAGATATCACGCGTCCCTCTCAGGATATTTGCGTCGGGGAAACCTCGCGTCCATTTTTATTGAGCGGCCACGACGGGTGTTTGAAATTGAGGAGACATTCCCCCGTCCTTATCCTGTCGTGGCCTTGGTCAATGCGGCCCCATTGCTGTCTCCGTCCGTTCTGGATATGTGTTTTACGGGCTGGACTAAGGACGCTGCAGGATGCCAAGTCCTGGCTCACGAGGGATTGAGGGTACGTGGGAAAAATAAAATGGGTGGCCTTTTGCTCTTTGATTATAACCTGTTTTTAGTCAGTCGAAATACAGCCCTCGTGAAAAACTGGTCGCCTGTTCTTTTTCCGTCAACAAGCGCAAAATAAGTACGGAACAACGAGCGGACACTCAGTATCGTCTTCCGGTACCATGCATGGGACCTATCTTCTAAACCAGCTGGGTTTGCCGATCACAAATAATGTATCTCAGCGCCCTGTTTCATGCGCCTCTTCGTTCGCAAGGCTTTAGAAGCATTCAGCGAGCTATAAAGACGCCGAAGAAGCCACCGCGCCGGCACCAGGGACGGCACCATGAGTGCTCAGGATTTCTCAACGGCGAAGAATGCTGGTTGCGCGTTCGTGGTTCGCTAAACGTGCCACTGACAGTGTTCATGTGTGCGTGTGGTGCACTTGCTCGGTTTTATTTGTGGAACTATCGTAAATCTCAGTAATTTACCCAGCGCCATAGTAAGTGCTTCGAAATATATTTTTGCGACAAAGAACTCAGTTGTTCCTATACTGTCTTATCGCTTTTGTCTCCAGCTGTTAGCCTCCGGGTTTGTGCAAACAGTTGGTTCTTATTGTGTTTTCAGTTACAACATGCACGTAAAACTGAATGTCTGAAATAAATTTTCAATAACGTTTTAAACTGAATTTTTGATCCAAGGTTCACAGCCATTTGGGCATTTAATGGTTTGAAGGGCATGGGTCTGAAAGGCTAAAGGGTCTGAACGGTTGCAGGGATTTGAAGGGCTGAAGGGGTCTGAAGGTTTGAAAGGGTTTGAAATGCAGGGGTTTTGAATGGCTGAAGACGTTTGAAGCGTTGAGAGGGACTCTTAGCACATCAAGGCTGAACTGTTATTTTCAATAGGTTACAATCAATCGCGTGTGCCCATTTATGAGTTTCGTCTCTGAAGATCAAATGTAACTGGCTATTCAATCTGAACTCGTTTTGATGGCCCATGTGAGTTTGGATAGAATACGCTTGTGTTGTGTCTTGACATATGTTTTGTTCGGTTTCTTGTGTATCGTTCAGTAGTATCAATTTGCCTCATGTTTGAATATTTGTTTCGTTCAATTGATTCTTTGACTAACAAACAAATGCTTTTCATATCATACTTGTTTTCTATTAAATTTATTCCGTTACATCAAAATATATCTGTTACTTTTGATACATGCGTTTTATTTTACTTGACTTAGCACGTAGGCGCCCTAAGCCTTGGGGCTATGTCGTATTCACAGCCTACCCATATTTTGTCCATTTTATGAACATGGTGCCACTGTGACCACTACGTCTGCGGCCGCCTGCAGACAATATATGAAAGGTCTGACACGTCTAAATTGCCACGTAGCAAATTTAAACCCACAAAATGCCAAGGTCGCAATGGGGCCTTTAAAATTGCGAGCAGTTTACGCGTCGCCCTTCGGCTATAACTTTTGTAACGTGAGCTACACTGGCCGAGGTTGAGCAGTTTCGCGTGGCTTTCAAAGAGCCGTGCTGCGCAAGCGCGAGGAGCAGTGACGTCACACAGCGCACAGCTGGCGCGCCGGAGCCGCCGCCGCCGCGCGCTCCGCCGCCACCGCGCGTGCCTCGCCGGTCTGCGCATGCGCCAGGAGCAGTGCGTCACACGGCGCACAGCTGGCGCGCTGGAGCCGCCGCCGCCGTGCGCTCCGCCACCGTGCGCTCCGCCGCCACCGCGCGCGCCTCGCCGGTCTGCGCATTCCAGAGGATTGACGTCATAGCCGCGGCAGACGCACTGGCGCCGCCGCGGGCCCAGCTGTGCGCCTCCGTTGCGCAGTAGCCAAGTCTGACACTGCACCGGAGCCGCTTGATAGCGACTCTCATTCTGTGCGCATAAGCTCACGCTACGAATATCCTGGCATAGCCGAGCTAAGCCACCGCAATTTTTTTAAAGCGAAAACAGGTGCTGTGGCCTCATAGAAAAGACATACAGTGTCATGTAATACAAAAGGCGAATATACTAATAGATGTTAGCCAACCTTTTCTCCTGGGCTAATTTGGGAGAGACTGCCTTCCTGCCAATCGAATAGGCTCCCAGTAAAATCAACCTACCATTGTTTTTCATTTCCTGCCTCCCGTCGTGCCCGCGCGGTTCCGGTCTGCAACGGGTACGACGTGACTTTACGCCACAGCCTCTCAGAGTTTAACATACACAAGGACAATAGAGCCTTTCTCAAAACCCCATTGTGCTGCACTGCCGGTGTCCATTTCTTGGGCGCAACGCGTGTGATTCAGTCTGGTTCCCCAACGAACGCAGACGTAGCACTCGCTTTTGATACGAGATGAGCCGGAATTCGAGCCGAACGCTAGGGCACACCTCGTGTCTACTGCATGCATCAGAGGTGGTGCACAAAAAATGGCGCACTCGGATAATTGGGGATGCAGAACTAGATGGCAGGCGCCATTGAAAAAAAAAGACTATAGGGAGGGTTCGCTGGCGGCCTTATTAGACTGATGAGCGCGAGCTGACGGCGAGCTGCTACAGTTCTTTTGCAACGTGCATTCAGCATCATCAAGCTTGCCGGCCTTAGCAGGCAATGGATGTGAGCTCGTTCTGAGCATGTGCTCTTAACATCGCCCTCAAATATGGCGTCCAGTGAATACTCCTTATACCCACTCGCATGCGTCGTTCATGAGTTTATCAGTCGCGTACCTGCTACAATAATCGCGAAATACGAGGGCGCTGAACGCGAAAGCTTTCTATTGCACTGAAGCGGAAACAGCGTGGTGTGAAGAGGATACGGTTTCTGTCATTGAATCGTTTGAAAGCCTACTCTATCATGTTTCCTCTTGCGGAGAATGTAGCGAAAATATGGAAGGCTCCGTAGTGTCCAAAGAATGTCCGCTATTCTCCCGGCGATAACATAGTTCACAGCGATAACAGGGTGCTAACGGGAGACAACGTGCTTATGTACTATCGGGTTCAAATGAAAGGCGAACGGTGACGGAACTTCCAGCGCAACAACGGCGCATCATGGACGCACGGGTCGTGCTGGGCGAGGTTCAAACACATCGCAGTAGAGGGTATTCCCTCGCAGCACCCTCCTCCCTCCCCCCCCCCCCCCCCCCCCGGTAATTTCATCAGTTTCCAGGGACATCCAGGAGGCGCAGTATGCGTCGACGGCCACACGTTCCTATGTTCGCATTTTATTCGAACCCCATAGTATGAACATCAGTCAGTGCTGAGCCAATTTCATTCGACATGTTTCTGTGGGCGCTTTTCTTTCTTTTAGTTTACATGCCGCCACCCTTAAATAATTCAATATCCTTTAAGTTCCGATGAGCATCTCATCTGACACAGCGAGATTAGTGAGATCGTTTCATTTACAACTTGCGAAACCCAGGACCCGACCCACTCGAGCGGAATCTGACGTCAAGAAATGCAATTATTCTAATTCGTTTTCATTGGCTTGCTGCTAACGAAAACGTATATTTGAAAAAAAGTATTAATTCCTAGCCGATTCCGCTCACCAGCGGATACTTCACCTACATTTTACTTTCAACGTTTGGCTATAAATATCCTCAGTTTTTTTTTTTTTTTTTTTAATATCCTGCGGATCCATGAGTGTGAGAGCAGCGTTTGAAGTACGCGTTTCTTTATCTATCCTCCCCTCGCTTGGTATATTTCTTTCTGTAGGCGTGTACCTATGTCACTGTGCGCACATATAAGCGTACGTATATTTTTTATTATTTTTTTAATAGCTTGGAATTAAACGATGTATGTCGGACAAACTATAAAATGCATACAATTTCGAAAATCCGCTGGCTATTTCAGAGCTCAATCAGAAAGCGAGCTTAGTGCTTAATTTTTAAAATAAATATAAGCCTTTTATTATTTTTTGTTCTCCATCCTAATCAATGTACATGCATTGACAAACATAATATGTAATGGCGGTTATTCTAGAAAAAAATAATAAAAACCAGCTGTCTACCAGAACTTCCTAATATTTTGTTAGTTGAAGACATTTGCCAAGCGGTAAGATACACCTGGTTTTTAAACCATTTAATTTAAAAAGCTTTTTTTAGAAAAAAAGTCGTGAATGCGACAATAATGCGGTCTGTGCAGCTGAGTTATATGGCCAGGGGGGCACAATAGGGGGGCTAATAGTCACGATGAGCCAAATAATTAACAAATACTCGATGATTAACTTTTTTAGGTAGTGAACATATGGTTCCAGTGACTGTATTGTTGAGCATCATCGAAAACCCCTAAATAAGTACATTTTAGAAGGGGTAACTTTAGCAGACCATCAATGTGTGCTAAATTTACCACGCGTGCAACAGGCGCAAGAATGGCGATACGAAAACGCCGATGATTGTCTTTCCATCCGCGTTTCGCACCGCTGCACTTGCGCCTGTTACACGAGTGATCACTTCAGCCCACCCTAGCGCTTCCCACGCGCTTTAAGTATTTCTAATTACCTAAAGAAGCGCAAAAAATACAAGGACGAGGAAGTAGACAAGTATAGTATATATAGACAAGTATATTTATAATTTTATATTTTTGCGCTTTTTTAGGTGATCATGAACCAACTGGCCCAAATTGGTACCTCAATTTCTAATTATTTTGTTTTAAGTTAAGTGGCCTTCGATGAGGATTCGCAAGTTACTAGATTCAACCATATGTTTATTTTCAACCATTAGAGTGTTAATCAACAAACTTTAGTTCGTTATCCCCCCCAACCCCCCCCCCCCCCCCATCGTGAAAATAAGCCCCTTCACCCCCGCAATATTAGTGTACATTACACGACATGTTTTAAACTCGTCATTTTTTGCATTAAAATAAAACACGCGGTATTTGTTTGCCCTGGGGATAAAATAAAACAAATTCTATACTGAGCTAAAATAAACTCCCTGTTTTTTGTTTTTATATGCACCCTATGAAGACAAAAAATAATCTTACGTCATTTTTATTTTAATCGAACGTTCCTCTTCAAAAATACAATGCACACAAAAAATACTTATGCAAATATGTATTTGGCCAATTTAAACTAAGTTTCTGTTTTAATATGTGTCAAAAGAGGTTCTGTAAACAGGTTCAATATTACTCGAAGACAACATGACATGATTCATTATACTAGAAAAACCTTAGGTCGGGGTGCAAAAAAGAAGAAAAAAACAAACAAACAGTCGAAGCAGAAGGAACTTGCACAAGCTCCCGTGCACTTCGACTGTTTTTTTTTTTTCTTTTACATAATATTTTTTTCTCGCAAGATATTGTTCGAAACCCACTTCCCCGTCGGACTTCTGCTAAATGATTGTGACAGTTTATATTATAAAAAATGTAATAAGTAATGTCACTTGTCTTAAAAAATGTGTCATCATTAAAGAATTTTCTCATAATCGAAGAGATAGTTAACATTAGGAAACTCTTCGGTGGAAACGCGTATTATGCATCGCGTTCTAATGTCAATCCACCGAACGAACCAAAACATCTGTCTTGAACACCTTCATGATACTTTCAGGAAAATAAAGCCAGACCAGCCGCGGAAAATATGCGGAATATGTGGGTAAATTCACGTCTAAATCACCGAAGCCAAGTCGTAAAAAAATAAAAACAAAAACCGTGCTTATATTTTAACAGTTCAGACGGCACTTGCATTTGTTTTAATATTATTTTACACTTTCAGGGAGAGAAGCCTAAAAGGGCGTAACAAATTTTCTCATTGGAGGGCAAGCTTCCTGGCCATGAAAGACGGCATATATAAAGAGTGCAATCGAAGCGCAGCTCATCAGTTCGAGCTACTGCAGCAAGAAGAAGACTCTCAAACATGGTGAGGTTTTGTTTTGGATTAAACATTATTAATAAAAATTACCGCCCTAAAGCAAAGTTAAATATTGAGGTTAACATGCGCGCTTGATAAAATAATATCAATTCATAATAAACCCGTTTTAAGTTTGTGAATTTTACGAGAACAAATTACTACGAGGAGGTTCACGATTCCGCCGTTGGCATACTACCTCGGTTATCACGTTCCCTTTCAATAAACTACATTATTTTACGAAATGTGGGCCTCAAGAACATCTTGCCGAGCCACATATTACAGGGCAACAGATTTCAAAATTTTATAACCTAAACTTTTTCCCTAACGTAATAACTTCTTAAGTCTGCTCGTTCTTCGTAATCAATTGATGTGTTTTAATGAACAGTGCAACAAATCGTATCGCAGCAGTGGCTGTGGCAATGAATTCTCAAATTTGACAGAAATATTTTTATCGCTACCTTTATAAACTTTATACGCTCACTTTTGTTATTTCTGGTGCTAAGTCTTCAAACTACAGAGCATTTATGTTCAAAACCAATCAGCGGTAAATTAATATCATAATCGGAAGTAGAACCTAACAAATAAACGACTGGTAACAGCATTTTGCCGCCCTTTCCTTTCTGCAGTTCCGTTGCGTCCTCATCCTGGCCCTTGCCACCTGTGCCTTCGCCGGCTACCTCGGCTACGGCGGCTACTCCGTGGCTGCTCCATTAAGCTCGTCTTACTCCACCGTCCACCACGCTCCAGTTGTCTCTACCCTCGGCTATGGCCATGGTCTTGGCTACGGCCATGGTCTTGGCTACGGCCATGGTCTTGGCTACGGCTACGGTCTCGGCTATGGCCACCGCCTTGGCTACGGATACGGACTCTCTGGCCATGGTCTTGGCTACGGTTATGGACTTGGCCGTCTCGGCTACGCTGGCATCTACAAGAAGTGTGAGTACTCAATAAAGCCATTCTATGATGAATAATCATAGCATCGCTCCACGAAGAGTCAATTTATTGTAAACTCTTTAGCTGGCATCTTCAAAAATTGAATTAGTATTTCAGTGGTCCTTGAAATATATGTAATAAATAATTGAGACTTTTAAAAGAATTCTGTCGTGAACGAAGCAAGTGGCAAGTTGTATTTGGTTTTACGAAATATCTGTCGTCTAAGAGATCACTAATGAAGTCCCTATGCTTTCCATCCGCAGAATCTGAACAGCTGACAATTCCGGACGAAGGTCTTCCGGGACTGCACTCACCACCAACAGGAGTACATACAACAAATTTGAAAATAACGCAATAAACCGATTTTTCTTAAACGATATGCTAGTTTATTCCTGACTTCGAGAACACTTTTTCTTTTTTTGTTAGTGCATTTTCTGGTTCATATATTATGAACATTGCTTAGGCTCAGGTATCTGTGAATTGATATGGTATAAAAAGTAATGTTTTTTTTATATTTTGGACACGTTCAACCTTGTTTATACCAAAGAAAAAAGAAACTAAAAGCATTATTTGGGAGGTTTGCCCACTTCCTGAGACGTCACCCATGAATACATTAAGTCTCAAAAACCGGAGGTTTTTTAATTCGTCCTTTTTGAATTCGCTGCACCCTATATGAAATTGTGATGGCTGTTTTTTTCACTGTCAATAGAAGGCATAATTCCCAATATGTGCGGACGTTTTTCTGTGTGTGCGACTTGAACACGGCTAAACGGGGACACATATTTGTTGAGCGAGAGCTTCGCTTTATTTTATCCAGAATTTAGACTTTCTATTTTAGTTACTTTGATGTTTGTTTTTAATTTATTGTCTTGATTTTGAGGTTTTTTAAATTTTATATTGGGAAAATAAATGATTACGCTAAACCACATTTATTGAACACTCAACTCCAGCCCTGATTGAGAAAGTCCGTGATAAACGCCAAATGTTGTGCAAACCAGAGTCCATGAAATTACAGTCTTCCGTCAAAAATATATTTAATATTGTTTTCATTAAGACGAACGTCATAGCGTAGACACCTACTGCAATGTGAGATCAGGATTAAAATATTCAGGATATATTTGTGACGTTGAACATATAAGGACCACCCTTAAATGTTGCAGTAAACCATATTGGGTTAAAATAACATTAAAAGGTTAACTCTACCAAGCCTACCCTCTGAATGATCTCAGTAATTTTACTCTCACGCAGAGCACTTCGATTTCCAATCACTGGAATCTGGAAAAGAGTCTGAGTGAAAGCGGGAGGCCAAAATTATTTCTATAACAAGTAATAAAATTTGCATTCTGACATTATCAACGAAGATTTTACGTGCTTAAAGGAGCTGTGCAACAGGTATAGTGATTTGCTTAAATAATTTGGGAGTGGGTGTCTCGACTTTTCTGAGTAAAGAACAAAAAACCGCTTTTGCCTGCCATCCTAGTTTTTATTTTAAAAATGAACAAAGATTGAGATTTTCGGCGCCTCTCAACTCCTTCACTAACTTCCGAGCCACATGCGCTGTAACGTCAATGGGGAAGGCGCGGGGTTCCGGCGAAGCTCTCTCTTTAGAGCCATCAGTGAGCAGCGAGAACTCATCCGCTCGCGACCGCCTGACCACGTGCTGGCGGGCGCAGCGCGAACAATATGGTGAAAGGAGGAAAGTCTCATCCTGGTCCGGCCATACCCGTCCGGCTCTGTTCCCCCCTCCCCCTCCGGCTTCTGGCGGCTGTTCCGCTGCTGACGGTTTTGTGGACCTATTATAGATGGCGCCACTGAAACTCCGTATAATAAAAGTTTTCTCGATGATACCAGGTTTTTGACGCATTTATAATTATGTTGGAACGACAAGATTTATAGAAAAGTTACCTTTTATCGAGCAGGTATTCGCACAACTTGCTATCTTTCTACAAGATTCCCCATTGACGTCATGCCGCGTGTTTCTCATGGCCGCCGCTCGCGGCTGCAGGTCGAGGAATATTCTAATTTTTGCTTCGCGATTACGCGGCGGAATCGCAACATTTCCAAAGAAGGAGGTGTGTTTTCTGTCCTTTGTGACAAGGTGAACAATGTCAAAAGTAGAAAACGCCAATAATTCTTTCAACGTTAAAATCGTTGCACCACTCCTTTAAGTCATACTCAGCGCCCCATCGCAGACTTTGTTTCTTATTTCGAAGAGCATTTGCGCCCTCTATCTTTTAACAAATCTCTGGACCCATGTCCCCTACAAAAATATGTATGGACGTCCTATGTTCATGCTTTTGCCGTTCTATTACCCCTTTGTCCTTCCTATGGACTCCTGTAGACAGTTTCTAGACCGTTTATGTACCGCTGGTTTGCCATAGAACGGCCACAACAACGCTATAGGGATCTCCGCGAAACAGAACGTTTTTCATTCCTTCCTATTTCCATGCTATGGTCCTGGCGAGTCTATGGACATCCTATTGCCTCTCTATGGTGTGAGCTATATATTGGTACAATAATAAAGTGATGCCGGGTAGACGTTTTCTTTAGGTGTAGCGAGGTGTCCGAGTTAAAGAGTTCTTGATTAAGCGCCGGGGATCAATATGTTACATTGATGTCTGGAGACATATCCAACCTCAGGGCATATTCATTGTGCAGATGGAAGTATTTAGTATGTGCCGAAATAATTTCTTCACTTCCTCAGTGGGAGGTAGGTGTATGTGGGTCTCTGCGGCCCCCGTAGATATTCGCAACTTTCACGACCCATAGGGGGCGCACTGATGCCTATCAAAATGGCGGTCATCTGGATGATCGTCGTAGAACAGCGGTACTAGGCTGGGTCTGCGCGCGACGCTTAAGTAATTCTAGTTATGCTATATACGAGCAGTATCAGAGCCTTACGTTATTGTTTCACGTCAGGAAAGTGTTGGCAAGCCCTTTTATTATGAGGGTCAATCATCCAGGAGCTAGGCAACGCGATTCTCAAACCGAGGTACCACCATCGCTTAAAGTTGCGAATACTCTCTGCAGACTGAGTGGCTTCTCTATGGACCCCGTAGGGACTCCGTGCAGACCCTGTACTGCTTCTCTGCAGACCCCATAAGGACCCTGTGTAGACCCTCTATGGCTTCCCTGTGGACCCCGTACGTACAGCTGCAACGGAAAAAGAGTAGCACAAGTGACCGACTACCGGAGCGGCAAAATCGCGACACGCGGCGCTATTGTTCCCGAGCGAGAGGGCCAGTCACGTTCCATGTCTTAACGCGGGGGTGGCCGGCAGAAAGCAGCCCATCCTAAAACCAGCATTTCGAAAGCTATCTTATCGCTCACTTTTCTGCCGGCCACCCCCGCGGTGAGATATAGAACGTGACTGGCACTCTCGCTATCGGCGCGCTAGGGAACAATAGCGCCGCGTGTCGCGATTTTGCCGCTCATGTCATCGGTCACTTGTGCTACTCTTTTTCCGTTGCAGCTGTACTTCCTATAGACCTTGTATGGCTTCTTTGCAGACCCCTAAGGACCCTACACTCTTAAAACTAACTTTTACAAAGCACGTTTTTACGTAAAAACAAATGGAAAAAAGCTCTTTTCGTAGAAACTTTTATTAGAGATATGTACAAAATGACAGGAACGTGATGCTTGCATAAACTTTTAGCTTATAGGATTTTGCGGCACAATTAATATTGTTTTTATACAACCATGCCTCACCGGTGACTTCAGGTAGCGCGTCCCGAACTGCGTGCGTCCTAACTTCGGTGGCAATTCGTGGCGCGTCCGCCTAGGAGACGGGGGTTGGCATCCCAGAAACCCCTTCTACCGTATATGTTTCGGCTCCAAAATGGCCGATTAAAGCCAAAATAGAACACTCACACGCTGTCGAAAATCGATACTCCCAAACCAATACACGCGGTCGTGCAGTTCTCCGAGTGGCCGCTGCGGGAGAAATGGCGGCGTTGCGATCGCAAGTAGTTCGGTTCAAGTACGGATCAGTGCCGCTTTTTCAGAGCAAGCTCTTTGTCAGTTTCCCAACTGACTTGTTCTAGAAACGTTGGTCGGTGCGGACCCCGTAGCGGACCCCCTGCAGACTGAGTGGCTTCTCTACGGACCCTGTAGGGACTCCCTGTAGACCTTGTATGGCTTTTCTGCAGACCCTATGAGGACACTGTGTAGACCATTTTTGGCTTCCCTGTGGACCCCCAAGGGACTCCTTGTAGACCATGTATGGGTTCTCTGCAGGCACCCTATAGACACCGTAAAGACCCTGTGACACCGTAAAGACCCTATAGACTCCCTATGGACTCTGTATGGTGTCTCACTATAGAGAGAGAATAGGATGACCTCACATCGTCTATAGAATAGGACGTCCATAGAACGTCCGTTGGCCAATATTCTATTGGGCAGCCATAGGACGAATTCACGAAGGCAACAGCAGTCGTAGTCTGCCTATAGATGCCTTCTGGTCTGCCTATGAACGTTGTTCTATAGAACGTCCAAGGAGTGTCCATACATATTTTTGTAAGGGTATTATACTCAGGCACACGAGAAACGAAATGTCACTTGAGGCTATAGAGATTCGCCCTGCACATTATTTTGCGTTGTTAAAATGGAATATAAAATGTCATATTATAAACATAAAATTATCTGCCTAATAAATACGAGAAAAATCACTTGTTGAAATCGTTGAAGATCCTGTATACGAAGCTTCAAAGAGAATACTATTAAAATCTACTCAACAAAATTTATGAATTAGTGTGATATATTTACTGTAATTGAATTACTTCTCGAGCATATGCATCATAGACATTCCGGCACCTTCGATATCTAAAGCGTCTGAATACGTACGGAACAGTGACGCAAACACCCTCTTCACTAGCCGGTTCTTCTGCTCAATGGGGAAGAGATTCTTGTCGTCCTCTTTACACACTCGGCAGACGACCCTAGTTTTAAGCGTGGCCAGCAACTCCTAGATAACACGGCCAGTGGGCAGAATCTTCAGCTTCAGCTAAAAACGCAAAGGCGGGGATTGTTCGGACACCAGTGCTGAATCAAATTTCGGCTAAGGCTCGTCTTTGAGCAGTTAGAACACGAGCATGGCCATAATGCTGATACAGCATGTAGTAGCGTGCCGACCATCTCCGCTTGGAGTTACGCTCAAGAATGACGATTCATGCCAGCCGTGTTGGACGAATTCGAGCATTACGTGGTATACCACGGAAAATAATGTGGTCTGGTGATATGCACTAACAAACTAGTGAACAAAAGGATAAAACATCTTTGAGGGTGAGTTTGTTGCCAAGGAGGAAAGCTGACTACAAAGGTTGGTGTTACTTTCTGAATACGGGGCTTTAGCTCTGGTATCGGCAGAGACGCGGTGAAAAAAATAGAAGTAAAATTGCATTATAAAAGAGGCGGAAATCAACGGATATTATTTAGCGTAGTACTAAAAATACACTTATTTTTTCGAGTCAACGTTATTAGATCCGAGAATAACAAAAAAACTGCACTTCGGCACTTTACAACTAGAATTAAAATAGAGACCGATGAATACGGCAGCAAATTTTTGAATTTCGTGAACCCAACGTTTGGCGTCATGGATTTTTTTTTAGACTTGTTTGGTGAATTGTTTTGCGTGAGAGCATTTCAATATTCTTCCTAGAAGATGTTCCCAGGAAAGCTTTTCACAGCCAACTTCTGAGTGCGGTATTGTTAAAAGCGCCATGCTGTTAGGGATTTTCAAGACACCACTAATAGAAGCGTCAAATGCCATTCATACTAAACAACCCTATAAATGACGTTTCATCTTAATTTAAAATGCAAAACAATTTTGTGTAGAGTGATTCGGTTTGCTCTCTATCTAAGAATGCAAGTACGTTAAAGATGGTGTGTAGCACCATTTTAATATAGTAAGGAGTAAAAAAAATAACATTCACTGGAAATAAAACATTCTACAGTTTTACAGAGCAAACTTTATGTTAGAAAGCCAGAATCTTAGATAAAAAGAGAATTTATTTCATTCCTTCCTTTCGGAATACTTCTGACGTAGTCATGTCAGTCAATCAAATGTAATGATGTGCGAATCTTGCTCATGAATTTGACACGAGCACTGCGTGAGCTCTCCACTTGAGCTCGGTTCCAACATATATTCGCCGGATATTTCGGTTGGGCCTCGTGTTTAGTCGATGCGGTGACGCGTGCGGTGTCCCTGGCATTATAAGGAGAATATCACACATCCGGCGCATTGCAAGACTGGCGGCATTTAATCGCCACTAGATCACGCAGACATTGGCTGGGAGTTGACAAATTAAACACCGCTCTTTTTCAAATGTTTTTTCGTGGCCGTTTGTGCTTGTATAGAAAATAACCTATGAGCGATTAGTATGTTAAAGATGACAATCACACCTTCGGAAAGGTTTTTAATGAAACTAAAAATAATGTACTGCATGTAAGAAAAACCTAATCATATTGTTGAGGTAATAGTACTCTCTAGAATGTATAGCTATTGCTAGTTAGAAAATATTGCAAGTTGCAGCTGAAGTAACTTTTCTTGGCAAAATAAATTTAAGAGTTCTACTTTTTTTCATATTTCATACCTTGTACTCGATGCTGGTGCATTATACAGTGTGGCTAGACAAAATAGTTTCGTTTGGCGCTGTTAGAATTTTTACTTCATTAATTAACCACGGTTGATTACTAGTGAATGGAATGTGAAGCAGCCAAACAAAAATGTCGATGCGTTCTAATAGCTTAGTTTTAAGATACATAATCTTCAGCTCGGTTGTTCTTATTTGAAATCACCACGGAAGGGGAAAAAAATAATCATTAAATAAAAAAGCAACTTTGCTATGGCAGAATATTTTAGAGGTCACATGCTTCCATATAATACATGGAAGTCTACGTAGTGCCAAGAAAATGTCCGCTATTCTCTCGGCGATAACATAATGCAGAGGGAAGGCAATGTGCAAACGGGAAACAACCTGTACTTATACCAAATACCATGTAAGCCAATACTGGCAACTCCCGCGGATTGCTGGTGAAAAGTGATCGCAGCGCCCCTGGCGAGCTCGGAGTCTCCCCTAGCAGACGAATTCTCCACAACGAATAGACCGATCTCACCAGCCAGTTTGACTACGCCACCGCTGCCGCATTGCATCGAGGGAACTTTAGTCTTTCTGCGCGTGCGACAACCTTGCTGTAGCTCCGCGCGTGCAGGGCACGAGCAGTCTCGTGCACTGCCGATTGCCTCCTGTGAACTAAAGTTATGGCGGCCTCGAGCATGCGCCGAACGCTTGGTGAGATCGGTCTTGGTTTTGCCCATCTCCGTGCGAGGTGTCCAATGAAAGCAACATGTCACGGGTATTCGCTGCTTTAAATGTTAAAAGGTAGGTTCCACCTCATGAGTCAAGGACATTTTCTTCGCGTGTGAAAGATGTTACAGCTTGTAGGGTGCAATTTTCGGGCTCTCCTGAAGAAAACACTCTGTCAGAACTTACGTCTGCCAGGCAAGTCACGAATGTACCTTCGCCCTGTTTCTTTGAAAAGGGCAATGTAAAAAATGTTTTAGAACATTGCTACGGTTTAACTTTACTGTGCATATCGATCAATTCGTTTTGTTGTTGCAATTTCAATTTCTCATGAATGTATTGCTTAAAACCGTTTCGTCGAATAGGCGAGCTGGCTATATCCCGATCGTCTCCGGATGAAGAACCAAAAGGCCATTTCGAACCACGTACTTTACTGCTATGTCAGTATGCTCTGGAAAAAGACGATTGTGCACATGCGAATCTGACGCTATAACTGAAACTAATGAAAGCGGAGTTACAAAAAAGAACACCTGATGGACGGTCGTGCACCCGCTTCCATTTTCAAAGTCTACTTTCTTTTTATGTTTGAGGCGACGCTACGCCGCCGCGGTCTTTCTTCCTCCTGCGTTTATGTTTTTGTTTGCTTTTTTCTTCCTTGTGTTTACTTGACGTTCGAACCATCGCGTGTTTTGCTTCGCCTTGTTTGGCTTAGTTTTTACTTTCTTTCCTTCGCTTCGTCGCTTACTACCACCGGTTCGTCTGCTACGTTATGCCCGGACATTTGGAGGGTCATCTGCAACTTTTGTTGTTGTTGTTGTTGTTGTTTTTGTTGCTTTTGTTGTTGCGGTTGCTGTTGTTGCTGTTGTCCTTGTTGTTGTTGCTGTTGTTTTTCCACTGTCGTCTGTGATAACCTCCTATGTTCGCCTTCGATTGAGTTTCTGATCCGAAATCCTCATATGTACTTTTTGATACTTAATAAATATATTAAGAAGTGTAAGCTCGTTATGCATTTCTATTCTGATTTTATTTGAGTACGCGGTCACGTCTGCTATGAGTCATCGTTGTTTGATCAACCGGCCGCCTTCGGGCATACACCCAGCGCATACTTGGAGATGGCAGGCATGCCATGTGCCTGCCATCTCCACTGCAAAACATGTTTTCGTGATGTGGTGGAAAATCCTTCTTCCGCTTCCCGAAGACCGAACAAACGTGAGTAATTAAGTTACTTCAAATTAAACTGGAAGAGCTATCCAAGTCTGGCTTCAAAATCGCCACTGACGCCTCAACAGACGAATATTTCACCAAACAAAAGTTCAGCTGAAAACGCACTTGAGGCCGCTGATCGACACTCAAAACAAAGGCACAGTGTGCAAGGATTGCCTGGACATGTACATGCACCAGCAAGTACTGGAATGTACTTTTGAACTGCTGCGCCAAGCGAGCAAACAAACAACCTGCCAAAGTCACTGGGAAAAGAAAAGGAAAAGCAAAAAAGGTCACACACTGCTAGCACGTACCAGATTGCTCCTATTTTGTTCTTAGTTCCTACCAACGCCGCGAAAGCAAATAAACAAACGTGCAACGTGCAGCTTAAAAAAAAAAGTGAAGATTTTTTTTAATAGTTTTGTCGTGTTGCTTCCGCTTTGTTTGTTGTGGAATCAACACCAACGGCGAGCACCACCTGCTAATTTTCAATGCTCCTACCGACGCCCCGTGCGATCGTCGTCGTTGAAGGATGTCTTACTTCTTCGTTTCATTCGCCGTTGTTCGCGACTGTTCCCCATTTCTTTTTATTTTCGTCTGGGATGGGGACCCCATCTTTTCTGCAAAGTTCGGAAAGTGTTTGCACGGTCATTTTTCTCGTTACTTTTTGTTTTTGTAATGCTGCAGAGGCTGGTGCGCTTGCTTTGGTAATTTTAACATATTGTTTGCTCACGTTTTAATAATAAACTCGGGTAAGAAATTGTGACAACGCAGTTTGGAACGGATAAACAGTAACTTCTTACGACGTAGTTCGAGTAGACAAACGCCTTTTTTCCGCTTCCCGGATGTGCTTCAAACGCGTGAGATCCTCCTGAGTGGCGTTTGAGACCTCTAAATAAACTGCTCTATCTTCGTTTATGCGCGCGTTGTTATTTGCTTGTCGTTGCAGTTGCGATCACTGGATTCCGCCTTGGAAACGGGCTGAGCGTAATGAATTGTTTTAGCTGTTGTTGTGAAGAAACGGGGCTCACAAAGCTCGAGGACGTCGCGGAGCCTATACTTTTCCATTGCGTTGTCTGCTTCCGTAGACTCCGAGTCCGCTTGAGGCGCCACTGTCACGTTCGCCGCCGCTCCCGTAGGTTTTCGGATGAGTTTCCAGTATTGGCGAAGCTATATCGTATTTGCTTATACCTGTCACCCCTAGTGCTGTTCCAATTTTATTCCACAGGTCCTTGTGGGCACTTCCATTTCTTTTAGTTCACATGCAGCTACTAGTAAAGAATCGGATATTTTTAGACTTGGCGGGCATCTCATATGAAAGAGCGAGATTTGTGAGATGGCTTCATTTGCAACTTACGAGCTCCAGGACCTGACCGACTGGGGCGGGATCTGACGTCAATAAATATACGTTTTCTCATGCGATTTCATCCGGTTGCTGCTAACAAAAACGTATACTGCAAATGACTCATTTTTCGGGTGCTCAATATTTTGCGATTTACGTCACAGCTGAAGTTTTGAAATTATTCGAGGGTTCTAATTTTCGCTATGCGGTGGGATCTCAATATAGATGCCCATGTGTTTACATTTTGCAGGAATTCTTCCCGGGACCTAATTTCGCGAATTGTATGCGATTCGCGAAATTCGCGAAAATTAGGTCGTGTGCAGGATTCGACAAAAATACTGATTCCGATTCGATTCTGCTCGCCAACAGGTAATTCAAATACTTTTGTACTTTCGACTTTTGGCATTAAAAATCCTTATGGTTCCTCTCGCGTATCCACAAGTGTGAAAGTAGCGTTAGATGTACGCTTTGATCTGTCTAACCTTCCTTTTCTTGGTGTCTTTATTTCTACCGGTGTGTAGCTATGTCCGTGTGCGCATAGGAGCGCGCGCATTTTTTTTTAATTTTTTATTTTTATTATTTTTTGTGGCTTGTATTTAGAAATATGTCTGGCGAAATATAAATTGCATACACCTTCGAATACCTTCCCGCCATTTTAGACCTAATTAAGAAAGTGGCCTTGACGCTTCATTTCTAAAAGAAGAATAAACATCATAATAATTATTTTTTTCAATCATAATGACTGCATATGCATTGGAAAACGTAATATATGGGGTGACCCAAGTCACCAGGCTCGATCTAAAACGGAGCGTAAAATCGACGCCTGCACGTAGCAATCTAAACTTTTCGTCAAAGCTGTATTTCACAGGTCAGTTTTTCCTTGTAAAATTACAAAGTGTAGCTTTCTTTCTGTAAAACATAGTGCCAAGAAACTTGCTAGGGTCTCCTATGGTGGGCGGCGACGCAGACGACCAAATACAGTAGCGGGGTGTGTTTGGCGTTCGTATTGATAGATGGCGTCGGGAGCAGCGTCCGAAGGTGCAGCCGACCAGCGAAAGAAAGCAGACGAAATCCGTTGGCAGCAAAAGCGCCGTCGTTATGCAGACCCGTTCTTTTTTTTTACTTTAAGTTTTGCTTTCATTGTCCGCATTTATTTTTTAACAAAAGGCACAATACAAAAATATTATGTTTATTTTAATAAACCAGGGTGGTCCCGAGTAGTCGCGATAACGAGGTAGCGCCATCTATCAATACGAACGCCGGACACACCCCGCTACTGAACGTGGTCGTCTGCGGCGCCGCCCGCCGTAGACCCTGGCAAGTTTATAGGCACTATTTTTTACAGAAAGAGAGCTACGCTTTTCAATTTTACAAGAAAAAACCGACCTGTGAAATACAGCTTTGACGAAACGTTTCAATTGCGACATGCAGGCGTCGATTTTTACGCTCCATTTTAGATCGAGCTTGGTGACTTGGGTGACCCTATAAAATGGCGGTGAATAAAAAAAGACTCGTGAAAGACAGCATTGCATGTAAGTTTATTGAGCACGGCAATGATTGCGAAATGGTTTGGGTTTCCGTTCCTTAGAGCTGCCAGTCTTTGCTCATAGGAGAATTGCACAGGAGTCCTTAACCAAGTACTGATATTTTTACAAATTTACCGGATTTATTCAAGCCAAACTGAAGCATTTTTCACGTATTGTATTGACTGGCGACTTCAATTTGGAATATATTGACTAAAACAATGTTTTCCTAAGAGCTGCTGCGAGCACTCGAGGCTACTTAGCTTTCAGCAATAATTTGAGCCAACTAGTAAATGTCCAACCTGAAGCTGCAATGGCAGCGAATCTTTACTCGATCTCGTGTTTTTATTTGAGGCCATAGCAGAAAATGTTTTGACGTAACAATCGATAAGTGCATATTGGATCGTTCAATAGTTGTCTGTTAGTTATCACCAATTTAAAGTACGCGTAGAGAAATTCAGTTGAAACGGTTTCGTGATTTCACCCGGGAAAATGATGTCGACACTCTTGATTTACCAAGTGAATCATTTCAAGGATTTTTTTCTGATATGCAAAATGAACGGCGGTTTGGAGAGAAGTTATGGTTCTTTTTAAGCATGTTGTCTTAGCGTGCTTCAAAGGGATTGTTCCTGAGAGTACAACAAAAAAAGCAAAAGCCAGGGGTGATCCACGATATTTTACTTCTTAAACGCAAGATACACCGCATAGAAGATACCAACAATGTTAAAATGGTACGCCTTCTTCCCTTCGCCAACAACTTCATATCCTCGTACGTGCATTGATATACTTTTTTTTTTAATTTCACC